>JABMCL010000282.1:65000-70000 GCA_018857735.1 Alviniconcha marisindica
TATTAGGGACGGGGAGCCCAAAAGAACCACCTCGACTTTCATACAGTTCCTGAGCTCTGACGAAACTCCTTCTTCTAAAGTAAACATGGTGCTTAACTTCCACAGAAACCACAAGGCTTATGAGGGACGGGCAACCCTTCTTCTAAGTAAACATGGTGCTTAACGTCCACAGAAACCATAAGGCGTATTAGGGACGGGGAGAAGGGGGGGAAGGGGGTATGGAGGTGCAGGGAGAGGGAGATTATATACCTATCGCTACACTGTCGCTACCAGAATGACTTCTGCATTAAGATGGGCAGCGATGAGAGCTAATTTAATGTTTCAGTAGGAAGTGATGGACAAAGTCACAAGACAGTGTCCACAAACCACAACCTTTTGAAGAGAAAGGAAAGCCGAAGCGGTATCGAACCGAGGTCCTTCCGCATTCCAGCCTCACGCCTTACCGCTAGGCCAAACCGGCTCACGCCCTTCTTCTGATGATGATGAAGTGATGCTTTATGTCCTCAGATGTCAGTTGACATATTAGGGACAAGTTCTGACCAATGCCGAAGCACGGTGCAATAAATCTTTACGTCCACGGAAACCAGAAGGCTCGTTAGGACGGACAGTCCAGGACGTCCACCTCGACTCTCACACAGCTCCTGAACCATGCCCTTCTTCTTCCTCCTTTCGCCTTAATATAGCCGTCATGGTTGACTGGGCGTTAAAAATCAATTGCCATTCATTTCTTCTTCTCCTTTTTCTTCTTCTATCATAATAATGATGATAGTCATTCTATGTATCCATCACCTGTAGAGTTTATTCTTTCTTTCCCTCTTTTTCCATCTTTGTAGATCCCTCGATATTTCGTGAAGTTTCAGTTCTTTACATATATATCGGTGAGTAATTGTTGCTTTTATTTTCTCTGTATTACGGGAAAGTAAAACCTAAAGGATATGTCAATATTCTACATATATATATTCTAATTCTTATTCGGCTTGCATTCACATAAAACCAATAAAGGTAGTGTTAAGTCTGATGTTCTTAACGAAATAAAGTGGCCATATTCAGCTTTGTTGAAGGAGATAGTGAGCTTACGTCTGTTCGTCAGAAGACAATAAGCCAATTAAGGCAAGATTTTATTTTATTTTTTAAGATCGACGAATGAATAATGAATGAATAATACAACTGGGGGAAATGCATATATTTATTAATCTAAATTAAGTGCTGGTCGTGTTCGTTGTTGTTGTCGTTGTTGTTGTGTACATGTATCACAATCAGTCTTTGTTTTGTTGCATCTGACGTTCTGACAACAATTAGCCATCTTGCCATCGTAAATGTCTATGTGATTATCATTTTATCTATAGGTAACACTCAAATAAGCATACTGCTTTTGTGTTTCCTGTACTTATTTGTTGAGCTTATGATTACGATGAATGAATAAATTTTTGTTTAAACCAATCAGACAAACAATAAAACGAATCAAAAAAGAAGAATGCCTTGACTGATTTACAGTCAGGGCTATATGTGGTGTCAGTTCAGAACAAGACACCATTCGGCTAGATTTGAAATACGTCAGTGTATTTGGTTGATCGAGTACCTGCAGTTTTTAAAGCCTGCATTGCCGAAGAATTAACAAACTACATAAATATGCAAAATGTGAATACGTCAATCGATCAAAATAAAGGACTCATAAACGTGTAAAATCAACCGCAAAGTAAATAAATACGCAATGTAAATACTAAATAAATAATTAAAAAGAATGAAACAGACACATAAATGCATAATAGGTAAATATTTTAAATAACCAAATAATTAAAAAGAATAAAACAAACACATGAATGTATAATACGTAAATATGTTAAATAACCAAATGAACCAACACAAAAAGAAAGTTTTGTTTTTGTTTTTTGTTTTGTTTTTTTAAACGAATAAATTAGCGCACGAGCATGCAAACAAAAATATTATGATGAATAATTGGTCCTGTAAATCAGTCCGTCAAGCGATTAGTCAAACATTCCTTACTCAATTCACATACAAGTCATTCCACACATAAGTTGTGTTTTTGTATGTGGTGTTTTTGTTTTTGTTTTTTGTTTTGTTTTGTGTTTTCTTTTTTCTTTCTTTTCTTTTTGTGTGTTTGTGTGTGTGTGTGTGTGTGTGTGTGTGTGTGTGTGTGTGTGTGTGTGTGTGTGTGTGTGTGTGTGTGTGTGTGTGTGTGTGTGTGTGTGTGTGTGTGTGTGTGTGTGTGTTTTGTTTTGTTTTGTTTTTTGTTTTGTTTGTTTGTTTGTTTGTTTTAATGGTGATTGTTAAAAACAAATGATAACAATACGAAATGTGACGATGTAATTTGATCACTGTGGATATATATATAATGTGCACACGCAGTGGGGTACTGCAGGCTCAGAAATTAAGGTCCCGTCTGTTGTTGTTGTTGTTGTTGTTTGGTTGTTTGTTTGTTTGTTTTAAATATTTTTTGTAATGCTCACCCACAGTGGGGTACTGCAGGCTCAGAAATTAAGGTCCCGTCTGTTGTTGTTGTTGTTTGGTTGTTTGTTTGTTTGTTTGTTTTAAATATTTTTTATAATGCTCACCCACAGTGGGATACTGCAGATGCAGCAAATTAAGGTCCCCTCTGTTGAGAACACAGAGCTGACAAAATATTCTCCCTTGAAGGCCAGTTGTTAGAGTATACAGAGTCGTAGACAGCGCAGCAAATGCTGGGAGTCTGCAGTGAAACTGGTAAGCAAGTAAACATGGTGCTTAACGTCCACAGAAACCATAAGGCTTATTAGGGACGGGGACAAAGGGGGGGAAGTGGTTACGGAGCTGGGGGAAGAGGGAGATACTATACCTATCGCTACACTGTCACCATCAGAATTACTCCTGCATTAAGATGGGCAGCGATGAGAGCCATTTTAATGTTTCAGTAAGAAGTGATGGACAAAGTCACAAGACAGTGTCCACAAACCACAACCTTTTTGAAGAGAAAGTAGAGCCGAAGCGGTATTGAACCGAGGTCCTTCCGCTTACCAGCCTAACGCCTTACCGCTAGGCCAAACCGGCTCACATGTGAAACTGGTGTTTAGCGGGATGTTTCTATAACCCGTAATCCTCTCGTTCAATGTGACTGTTGTGAGTGTCTTAGTTTGACACGGTCATTGGTTTGGGCTGGACAGTGTCCGGGTCATCGAAACTGGTCTGTAGCCTGGTTTGTCGCCTTAACGTGTAAATCCCTGCCCATAAGGACCGTGTCATTAAAAAAAAACCTGTAACACTCAGAGCCCAGGAGCTGTGTGAAAGTCGAGGTGGACGTCTTGGACTCCCCGTATCTAATAGTCCTTACAGTCTCTGTGGACGTAAAGCAACGCTGATCTTCAACTTGAACTATAACAGTAACTTTAGTACACGGGTCTCCAGTCCGCTTTTAGTGGGAATCAATGGCCAACCAAAGTAAACTCTTATTCCTAAGACTTGCAACTGAAAGGTTTTTCATTTCCTTAATTTAATCTGTTAAATCTTATAAACACTGAGAAAAATTTGGCCTCAGCAGCAATGGTGTAGACTCCGATAGCGACACCCGTGCGGGAACCAGACACCAAGAAGACTGTAGACAAATATTGAAAACATTCTAATGCTGGTGTTTTCTCTTCTTTCTCATTGTCCCCTCCCCTCCTTCTAGACAAACGTCGGGTCGTACTAATATAAGTATTTTTGCTTGTTGCACGGCCCAACTGTTATGTTGTTTAGGTATTGTTATATATGAAATAAATTTTGTTTAAACCAAACGTTGACAAGCTTTACTAATGACAATCACTATGGCATTTGCTCTTTTCTTATTGTTTCCTCTCTTCCTTTGGGCAAAACTTGACAACATTCTATCGCTAGTATTTCCTCTTCATTCTCATTGTCCAATCTCTACTCTTTTGGGGTACAATTGTCAATCTGACACTAGTATTTTCTCTTCAGTCTTATCCACTCTTTTCTTTTGGGGCAAAATGGACAATCTGACGCTGGTATTTTCTCTTCATTTTTATCCACTCTTTTCTTTTGGGGCAAAATGGAAAATCTGACGCTGGTATTTTCTCTTCATTTTTATCCACTCTTTTCTTTTGGGGCAAAATGGACAATCTGACGCTGGTATTTTCTCTTCATTTTTATCCACTCTTTTCTTCTGGGGCAAAATGGAAAATCTGACGCTGGTATTTTCTCTTCATTCTCATCCCCTCTTCTCTTCTGGGGTAAAATGGACACTGACGCTAGTATTTTCTCTTCATTCTCATCCCCTCTTCTCTTCTGGGGTAAAATGGACACTGACGCTAGTATTTTCTCTTCATTCTCATCCTCTCTTCTGGGGTAAAATGGACACTGACGCTAGTATTTTCTCTTCATTCTCATCCCCTCTTCTCTTTTGGGGCAAACTGGACAATCTGACGCTGGTATTTTCTCTTCATTCTCATCCCCTCTTCTCTTTTGGGGCAAACTGGACAATCTGACGCTGGTATCTTGTCTTCGTTTTCTTTGTACCCTCTCTTCTCCTCTGGGGTAAAACTGACAATCTGACGCTGGTATTTCCTCCTCCTTCTTATTGCCCCTTCTCATCCTTTTGGCCAGACTTTGACAACCTTCTAATTATATATATATATAATAATTAGAAGGTTGTCAACAACAACATGGGACTACCAGCTGTAACCAGCCTCCTAAAAGAACACCCCAGCCATCTAGGCATTCGCACAGACTGCGTAATGGAAGAAAAATCTCCATCTTCTTCATGCCAACGTAGTTAATAAAGAGATCTTTCCCCCAAGAACCATCATCTCGGCTGACAGAAAAAGAAAAAATATCGCACAAATTACAATCCTACTGTTCCACAGAGATACGTCCAGCATGGGTCCCAGAACAGACCAGGTTTCTTTCCTTGCAAAGAAAGGTGCGTCACGTGTCGCCATTCAAAAGAAGCCACTGTTCTTGTATCTCCGTGGGACGGTAGACATTGGACCATAAAGCAGCACATTACCTGT
>JABMCL010000282.1:72500-85000 GCA_018857735.1 Alviniconcha marisindica
ATAGAGACAGACAGAGACATAGACATAGACAGAGATAAAGAGACAGAGAGAGAGAGAGAGACAGAGCGCCAGCGAGTGTAAGTGAGTGAGAAAGAGAGAGACAGAGAAAGAAAAAGAGAGAGGGGGGGGGGGGACAGAGAGCGAGAAGAAGAAAAAACATGTTAGGCACATAATTTATTATGCTACAAACTGTACAAGACGCTGCATGCAGTGAAACATCACACCCAAAGTCAGTCCACGTTTACCTTCTATCTCATCAACAAATGACAGCCATTCATTCAAACAACGATATTATACCTACGGGACATCCACAACACACAATAAAACCACATTTTCACTCAGTCTCTATATCTATAGTCATATTTCACACAGCTCACAGAGCTACGGGCAGCAGTAGCCTCGTAGTCTTCTCAAAGCAATACAGAATTTCAGTTTAGCACTGATTGAGGCGGAGATAATAAAACACAATACACCATAACATACTTGGGGGCGCACGAGCGCTCCCACGGACAAACACACACACACACACACACACACACACACACACACACACACACACACACACACACGCGCGCGCGCGCGCGCGCGCGCGCACATGCAAACACAAATACGCGCGCGCGCGTACACACACACAACACACACACACACACACACACACACACATCGAGGGAAAGGAAAGACAGATTATAGTGTTGCTGGCGAAAGGTGACAAAACGTGCAACGAGTGGACCTTTCGAAACGTTTTGAGTGACAAAACGTGCAGGCAGTGCATCAAGTTTGACACGTTTTGACACCGTAGTGATAAAACGTGCCGTGGTGACAAAACGTGCCGTAACAGGGTACCTCTTTTGTATTTTAAAAAAAAAGAAAAAAAAAGAAGACAGAACACGCTATCTCTCCTCTTCGGTTCGATTTCCTTTTCATGTCCCCTTTGCCACAGAGAACCCAAAGCTCTAAAAGATTCTGTCTTTTCAAAATAAAAGTGGGACAACATCAGTATAGCTTTGCTTGCTTCGCCTACTGCCATCAGTTCCATCTGACTAGTTTTTGTCATTCGGTTCATTCAATTTCATTTTCGCTCGATATCCTCCTCAAATGCGCTTATAATAGTCTAATTACTGTTATCATTTTCAAACATAATGTGGATCACTGCAATTAAAATCCCCCCCCCCCCTCCCCCCCGAAGAAGGCCGAGCCCGAAATATTGGGGACAGTTTAACTCATCTTGTTGTCTTCGTTTTCGTTTTACTTGTATTTCATATATGAATAAGACGATGACTGGACTTTCACCTAACGCATGGTGAATTGTGTTTCACCTGGATGTGACCTTCGCAGCTGACTCGACGGATTGTCGGGTACCGGGCATTAACTAACACTATCTCTTTGTCCCTTACACAGCGGTCAGTGGCCAGTGGCCAGTGGCCAGTGGTCAGTGGTCAGCTCCTCTTACTTCGCTGACTGCTGCCTCGTGTTGAGGATTAGCTGAAGTTGTTGGCACGCGGAGTTTCAAGAGACGATGGAAGGGGAAGGATAAGAAGGTTAAGATTATAATGATGATGCTCAGACCTCAGGAGCTGTGTGTAACCTGGGAGGTGGGCCGGGGCTCTGTTCCCCATTCCTTTCTTCCGACAACCTCCCCCCCCCCCCCCCCCCCCCCATAAGCCGTACGGTTTCTGTGGGCGATGAAAGAAAAGAAACATGATGGTGTTGTTTACGATAAGTGGATGGACAACGTGTTAAGGGATTATGTTAGATGTGCGCGGAATCCGGATCGAGTTTAGTGAAGTAAAGGTAAGGCATGTCCTGGGTACTTTTCGCTGTATGCAACCTTCACAACGCCGTGAGTGAGGTACGGGTGTTTCAGCAGGCCGTGAATATCCGTAGCTTACCTGTAGCTGCTGCAATGAATTTAATTCTTGGTTATGATTTATAATTTCTCTGAGTTAGCACAGAGAAGGAATACTAGGTTAAACTCTCACTTTTGCGTTTATGATGTCTGACGGCCGAAAAAAGAAAGGGCGAGGGACCAACACTGAGAGACAGAATTAGTCAAACCAATAGAGACAGAGACAGACAGAGAGTTATAGAAACTGACAGAGACACAGACAGACAGAGAGTTATAGAAACTGACAGAGACACAGACAGACAGAGAGTTATACAAACTGACAGAGACACAGACAGACAGAGAGTTATACAAACTGACAGAGACAGGCAGAGAGTTATACAAACCGACAGAGACACAGACAGACACAGAGTTAGACCAATGTCTCATAGACACAGACAGACAGAGAGTTATATAAACTGACAGAGACAGACAGAGAGTTAGACAAACTGACAGAGACAGACAGAGAGTTAGACAAACTGTCAGAGACAGACAGAGAGTTAGACAAACCGACAGAGGCAGAGACAGACACGGATGTAGACAACGCGACAGACAGACACAAGACAGGACGACAGAATTAGTTAGGCTACTTTATATTTAATGCACATTCACACACGGTAAACCAAAATTCATTAAACCACAAGCGTACGTCTGATTAACTGCTCATGAAACATGTCAATTTATGTTTGAACAGGATCTGCAAAAAGGTCGTCCGGATATAATCGTCATGGCTGACTGGGTGTTAAAAAACACTTATCCACTTATCTACCTACCTACCTACCTACCTACCTACCTACCTACCTATCAATCAAAAAATGAAATTTAAATAATCATGAATGCGAAAGCTAAAGAAAAAAGCCAGATTCGGGACAGTTGGTGAAGCATGCAAAGTTATATTCTGTTTTACGTAAGGCTTCAAAGAGAGACGCCTTGATTAACAGCTCTACGTTCCCTAAGATAAGAACTTAAATTTCGGCCTTCTGCGAAGGGATAGATCAAAGGAGAAAAAGAAGAAAGAAAAAGAAGAACAAAACAGCAATGATAAACAAATCAGCAAAAAGCAGCAACAAACAAATAAAAAATTGAACAAGGGGTCTCACACTCACACACACACCACACACACACACACACACACACACACACACACACACACACACACACACACACACACACAAACAAACAAACCGTATAATGCAGGCCGACAGGCCAGAAACTGCTCAGATACACAAACGTACAAACAAACATACCGTATAATGCAGGCCATCAGACCAGGAACCTGCTCAGATGCTCAGCGCTGACTGGTCCGTGAACAGCACCGTGCGGTGAAGCGTGCAAGAAATGCGATGACGATGACGGAGATGACGACGACGACGACGACAAACCGTGATGATGCAGCGCAATGCTACTTCTGGGCTGGTCCCCGACGCCTTCCTCGACGCACGCGTTGTTCATGAACTGATAACTGTTGTCGTAGACGTTGAAGTTGTCGCTGTTGCCGTTGTTGTTGTTGTTGTTGTTGTTGTTGTTGTTGTTGTTGTTGACAATAACAGCGGTGGAGCTGGCGGCCTCATCCAGGATGTTGAGGTGGTGGTGATGGTGCTGCTGGTGCCGGGCAGACAGGCGGCGGTCGTGGTCTCGGATCATGTCCTGGAGGTGAGAAATGTACGTGATGGCCACGCGCAGGGTCTTCACCTTGGACAACCTCTTGTGCCGAGGCTCGTACGGCACGTGCTTCCGCAGGCGCAAGAAGGCCGAGTTCACCGCCTGCACGCGACGTCTCTCACGCGCGTTCCTCTTGGCCACCAGGTGCACGGGCTTGAGCGCGTGCGGCACGTGCTTGTACACCGATTTCTTGCCGTTGGCGCGCAGAGCCTTGCTTCCCGAGCCGCTTCCGGCGCTGGGGATCTTCCGCGAGGTCTTGCTGGCCGAGGAGGAGCTGCTGGCGAGGCTGCCCATGCCGCTGATGGAGGACCTGCCAGCGGTGTTCATGCTGGATCCAGCAGCAGGGACCGCGTGTTTCTCACCGTTGGCTTTTCCGCTCGACGCGTTGCCGATACTGCAGGCAACAGTCGAGGAAGAAGAGGAGGACGAGGAGGAGGAGGCGGCTGTCCTTGATCTAAACGCCGTCCTCGAGCCTCCAGGAGCCGAAGTGACAGAACTGCAGGTCGTGGGAGCCATTCTTTTCATGTGCAATCAGTGACGGGAAGGTGTTCGACGCCCACCCACACTGACGAGGGGCCGACGCCTATTCACAGTGACGAGAGGCAAACTGTGATGAAGACGAGTAGTAGTGTGGGAGTCACATTCCGGCTGAGTCCGGCCAGGCTCTGCAGCTTCCCTTCCAGATCCGTGGGAGGGGAAGGGTAGATTTGTCAGCCAGCAGCTTAATACAGCTTGGCAGTCTTGTCTGCAGATAGCCTAATTGTTATGGTCTTGGTGATTTTCGCTAGGGTTTTCAAAACACACATTTATTTAACACTTGAGAATCATCACCTTAATAATGTGATGTTGTTGCTGCTGCTGCTGCTGTTGCTACTACTACTACTGCTACTGCTACTGCTGCTGCTGCTGCTGCTATTGCTGCTGCTGCTGCTGCTGCTGCTGATGATGATGATGATGCTTTTGAAACGTCGTGTCGTTGATGTCACCTGTAAGCAGTGTGCTGACCTTTAAAAAAAAAAAAAAAATGTTTTTGTTTTTTGTTTTAGCCTGTCTATCGTCATTTTATTCGTGAATATTAGACCCTAATAAGATTATAATAGTTTGCTCATTTGCATGCCTCATGGATGATTTACGAATCCGAAATAAAGCAATGAAAAGCTGTCCCGAAATATGAATCAAAAGCCTCCACTTACTTATTTCACAACGCCAAATTCTTCGGAACTCTGCAGCGGCTGAAGAGAAGACAGCAAAAGCTGATTTTTGTCTCGTCCTGTTTAGTCTTATCTTGTCTCTCCGCTTAACCTCTCTTTCGTTCTAACTTTTGTGTTCCCAGAAAGCTTTATATATATATATATATATATATACATGCTGGAATCGTCATTGCACTGCACACTGGAGGATTTCTTCTTCTTCTTTTTTAAGAAAGAAACCAAAAAGAAAACTGAGGAACAAAAAACAAAAAAAGAAAGCTCTAAATGATTATCTCAAGTTGGTCGCTTCAGGCAGTACAGTAGGATCTCTTCTACTCACTGAAGAGCCGGTGTGATGAGCTGGCAAAACCCGGCCCCCTCTTTTCCGTCACTCTTCGCGATAATTAGCGGTTGGCTATAGAGCGGCCAGCAGCTTCCTTCATTCCTTTCTGTGCTCCCTTGTTCTTGTCCCCCTTCCCTCCTCCCCTCCTCTTCTTCCGCTGTCGGCCACTCCCCGTCCTTCTGCCGTTCCTTGCCCAACAGGGACAAGCTTTCGAATGAGCTACACCTTGCCGCGGAAATGAAATTCATCGAATATTAATGGCGTCTTCAATAACTGTCTTTTCCATTGCCTCCGTCATCTGCTCGAAGTTTCGTGGCTTTTTTTTTTTCTTTCTTTCTTTTTTTCTGTCTTTCTTTCTTTCTTTCTTTCTTTTTTTTCTTTCCCCCCTCCGTTCTTCTTCTTCTTTCCCTAAAGTGATTGTGTATCCTCGGTGTTCCTTGCTGAGGTTTCGTGGCGGAGCGCTGTGAGTGAATGAAGACAGTTCTTCAAGTGGAAAGCTCTCCCGCTGAAGTACGGGGTTAAGTTTCACTGACTGGTTGGCGGTTAACCGGTGATTCGATTAACGGTCCATGCGAGACAATACGAAACTCGGCGTAAGCAGTCAGCACTAAGACTGCAGCGAAGATCTCAAAGCTGATTCCCCACAGGATGTCACAGCCTCTCTGTCAGGAAGATTTCACCGGCAAACATAATCTTTTTCTCTCTCTCTCTCTCTCCCTCTTTTTTTTTTTTTTTTTTTTTTCAAGCCCGAACTAGTGCGTTGGGCTCGAATGCTTTCTGGTCCAGTCTTGTGACCTGAAATTCAGTCGCGGTCTGCAAAAGTTCTGGTTAAAAGTCTGGCACATTTTCAGCCAGGCGACAGTGATTTTCAGTGAACCAGACGAGAAGGCCCCAAAGCGACGTCTTAACAACACGGCAATTATTGCACACAGTGACAAACCAGTTAAAGAAAATCACTAAAAGGACACAACTGCTGGATGGTGAAGAAGGGTGTGATGGGGAGGGGAGGGAGGAAGGGGGATTGGAGGAGGGGGGGGGGGAGGAGGGCTGATTCTTGGGTTACCCGAGGAAGCAGAGCCCGGTTTTTAGGGAGAAAGTCAAGAAGTGTGAGACGACCATAAATTGGCTGCACACACAAGCCGCTGTAAGCTGTCGCGGACTGACTGCAATGGCCGTTAATCCCTCTCCACGCTTCCTCGCCCCTCGCCGGCGACCATATAAAACAGGCAGACAATTATCAATATGGGACATTAACAGGTCGCCTCCCACCACATGGTGAGCTGCGTTCTCCTCCTCCTCCTCCTCCCCCCCCCCCCCCCCCCCCCCCCCCCCCCCCACCTCTCCTTCGCCACCCCACCCCAACCCGCGTCCACCCTCCATCCCTCCTTCCCACCTCGTCCACAGGACGCTGCCCTCATCCCTGCCAACCAAACCACAGCGCCAGGCCCACCACGTGTATAGAGGCTATTGGCCAGCTACTGGCCAGCCATATCCTGTGAGTAATGCACGTGCTGTCGAGGGCCAACGGCGTTTGGGTGGTAGGTTTGGGGTGTCACTGGCTGGGTGGGTGGGTGGATCAACAACCACACTATCACTCTTCCACGCCCGCGACTATATTATGCCACCAGCCTGTATACGTACCACCTTCTGTAGACGACCATGGGCGTGCAGGCAGGCCGTTCCAAGTCGATGGCTTCATTGCTATAATTATGGTGTGTGTTGCCGGCACGTCACACACGTTGAATCTGGGCCTCGATCCGGTTTTCGTTCCATCGTGATTCTGATCACAATCGTGATTGGCTTTTTTCTTCTTCTTTTTTATAGATTTTTTTTATTTATTGGTTGATTTTTTATGGATTTTTAGGAAATTTTTTGCGGGGGGGGGGGGGGGGGGGGGAGGAGGATTTTTATAAATTGTTTAATATAAATATTTAACACCTATGGAGTCGTCAGCTGTTGCAGCGAGCCGCTTTGGCCTAGCGGTAAGGCGTTAGGCTGGTAAGCAGAAGGGCCTCGGCTCGATTCCGCTTCGGCTCTCCCTTCTCTTCAAAAAGGATGCGGTTTGTGGACACTGTCTTGTGACTTTGTCCCTCACAATTAATGAAACATTAAAATGGGTCTTATCGCTACCCATCTTAACGCAGGAGTCATTTTGGTGGTAGCAGTGTAGCGATAGATATATAATCTCCCTTTTCCCCCACCTTCGCCCGCCCTTAATAAGCCTTATGGTTTCTGTGGAGGTCGGGTATCTTAGTTATGAACTGTTGCCTGGATTAAGTGGGTAGGCCTGGGGTTAGCCTGTGACAGAAACACACACACACACACACACACACACACACACACACACACACACACACACACACACACACACAACACACACACACACACACACACACACACACACACACACACACACACACACACACACACACACACACACACACACACACACACACACACACACACCACACACACATACACACACACACACACACACACACACACACACACACATATATAATATATATATATATATACCATCCTCCCTTTCTCATTAGTCTTAGATATATCATCTTCCCTCTCTCCTTAGTCTTAAATTATATATATATATATATCGCGCCTTGCATCACCCTAAGACCAAAGAGACAGGAAAGATGCTATGCGCTCAAGCGGGGTTCGAACCCGCGCCCCCTCCATCCAGATTCCAGTGGCTTAATTCGCCAGGCACTCGATCTTGTGTGCGTAGCCGGAGCATGGCTGGGCACAGGGCCCCCGTCATCAGCGGCGCTTCCCTGACCACCCTATTTACAGCGGAGGTTTACCTTTCCAAGGAACAAAGAAGCGTACACAAAACCACAAAACTGCGATACCTGATACAGCCAAAGACAGTAAATGCCTTACACTCCCTCCTTGATACAACGTCAGCTTGCAGTCCGGACAGACCTAGTCAGCCCACCCCACGCATTATCCCGAGACTGATATGAACGCTTCTGCTTGCGTGATCCCGGTAACGACGACGAGCATATAATATAGGCTGCTACATATACCAGCCGAGGTGTCTGAAGAACATGATTGGGATCTGAAAATCTCAATTTCCATTTTATTATAGGACTTGCTGCGGAGCGGAGCGTCTATAAAATCTCTAAACTGTAGCAAGCTGCTTGTTCTTCGACGCAAAGAATAAGGATCTGTTACTCGGGCGCAATGAAACACCAAGTTACTTACTCGGGCGCGACGTTCGGGTTGACGCATAAACCCGTTGAAAAGTTGAAATACAAACGAAAAAAATGGAACATCAGTCATCACAGTGGGTCCTTGTTGGCAGGCCACCCTTCTTATGGAGCCGGGTTAGGTTTTTGGGGTGTTTTTTTGTTTTTTGTTTTGTTGCTGCTGTTTTTTTGTTTGTTTTTTGTTTTGTTTTTGTTGTTTTTAGCCTTTCTTTTTAAGATTTTCTTGTAAATGAAACCCTCACCAAGATACCCGTTATCTTTTTTATTTGTTGTTGTTTTTTGTTTTTAGCCTTTCCTTTTAATATTTTCTTGTAAATGAAACCCTCACCAAGATACCCGTCCTTCAGGGCTCTCCTTTCTGAAACATTTCCCTTTAATATTTCGTTTCAAATGAAGTCCTCACCAAAGATGTCAGACCCTTTGAGCCCTTTTTACGGACATTTTCACTTTAATATTTCCTTTCAAATCAAATCCTCATCAAATATGCCAGGCCCTTAGAGCCCTTTTTGCTGAAACCTTTCCTTTTTATATTTCCTTTCAAACCCACGCGCGCGCGCGCGCACGCACGCACGCACACACACATACACACACACACGCGCGCGCGCACACACACACACCACGCACGCACGCACGACACGCACGCACGCACGCACGCACGCACACACACACACACACACACACACACACACACACACACACACACACACACACACACACACACACACACACACACACACACACGCACACGAACGCACAGAAGAAGAGAGAGAGAGACCGACCGACAGACAGACAGACAGAGAGAGAGTAACTTGGTATCTTACGCCCAGTCAACCAGTACGGTTCTATCAGGGCAAGATATAAACACTGCAATTTCTCCAGCGTCTAAATCTATAAATTAGGCTGGTTTTCTCCAAACAACATAATCGTCCGCCTCTTCCTCCAAAAAAAACAGCAGCTATGCGTGCCAGCATGAAACTCGAGTCGAGAACTCGCAAGTACCTATCGAAAACATTAAATCTGCAAACCACACCGACTTCGGTGCAACTTAAAGCTTTATTAGGAAAGAAATGGCGAGACCATTAAATTTATGCCCACAACTTAAATACTATGGCGAGTTGTTAGCGGATTTCCATTGCTGATAGATGTCTCACACACACACACACACACACACACACACACACACACACACACACACACACACACACACACACACACACACACACACGCACGCACGCACGCACGCAGCACGCACGCACGCACGCACGCACGCACGCACGCACGCACGCACGCACGCACGCAACAACAACAAAACACACACACACACATACACTCAACAACAACAACAACAACAACAACGACAACAACAACACACACACACACAACAACGACAACAACAACATACACACAACAACAACAACACACACACACATACACATGCGCGCGCGCGCACACACCACACGCACGCACGCACGCACGCACGCATACATACAAAGGAGGGGAGGAAGGCGTGATTATCGCCCAGTCAGTGGAACTCTCGCCCCGTGGAATCTCGCCTTGTGAAATCACGCCCCGTCAGTGGAACTTTGCCCCATGGAATCACGCCCCATCAGTGGAACTTTGCCCCATAGAATCACGCCCCGTCAGTGGAACTTTGCCCCATGGAATCACGCCCCGTCAGTGGAACCATGCCCCATGGAATCACGCCCCGTCAGTGGAACCATGCCCCATGGAATCATGCCCCGTCAGTGGAACCATGCCCAATGGAATTACACCCCGTCAGTGGAACCATGCCCAATGGAATTACGCCCCGTCAGTGGAACCATGCCATGGAATCACGCCCTGTCAGTGGAACCATGCCCCATGAAATTTTCGCCCCGTGGAACCTGGCCTCTTGAAATTTCGCCCTGTGGAACCTCTCCATCCTACTCCGAGAACTCCAATGATGAGAGGGTCTCGTTTCTTAACACACACGCACACGCACACGCACACACTCACACTACACACACACACACACACCACACACACACACACACACACACACACACACACACACACACACACACACACACACACACACACACACACACACACACACACACACACCTCTCTTCTCTCTCTCTCTCTCTCTCTCTCTCTCTCTCTCTCTCTCTCTCTCTTCTCTCTCTCTCTCTCTACTTCACACACACACTACAGCACGACGCCACGCACGGCACGCACACCACCACCACCTCTCTCTCTTTTCTCTCTCTCTCTCTCTCTCTCTCACTCGACTCTCCACTCTCTCTCTCCCTCTCTCTTCCATCTTCTCTCTCTCATCTCTCTTCCCTCTCACAAAACACACACACACACCCACACACAACACACACACACACACACACACACACACACACACACACACACACCACCACGACAACACACACACACCACCACAGCACACATTACACACAGCAACGACAGCAGCGGTCCGTCGCCAACCAGCTGCCATCGAGGGATCAGACACTGGTGTCTCCACGATAGCTTGCCCGGCGGAGATCGGCTATTTCAATTGGCCAGAAGGATCAATGATGGTCGTAGCTCCGCCCCTTCGCTGTCCACCACTGGGAGCAAGGGAGGAAAACACGGCAGAATATTTTCAAGGCTACCAGCAAATATCGTCTAGAGACACACGTGCTTTAGCTATAAGATCTTTCTTACCAATAAGCCGGCTTGGCCTAGCGGTATAATAGAGGCGTTAGCTGGTACTGATGTATGCTGGGCTCTTTGCCACTGCTGTTTATAACCAATGTATGTGTGATATTAATTGTGTACAGATGCTGATATCAAATGTCCCCCAAACCCATTTATTTAGGTTGTTGCCTTTTACTATAGAAATGAGTAGTTATTGAGCATAAAATTGAAAGTATTATTATAAAAACTTTTAGCGTATAGTAAATGATTTAATAATATTTAACAGAGGAGTGTGGATGTGTACGTAAGGGGGGGGGGGGGGGGTATGAAGTGTGTTGTTGTGTGGCGGAGAATGTGAGGGGTGTATTTGCCCCGCCTGGGTGTGTGGGTGTCATATTGTATGTGACAGTTTTTAATGTATTTCACTTAATTTAATTACATTATTTTATGTGACAGATCTGGTTTGGGCGAAGAAAAATTTCCGTTTAGTCGTTATGATTATAACGGACAATAAAGTATTTTGAATTGAATTTTGGTAAGCAGCAGAAGGACCTCGATTCGATTCCGCGTCGGCTCCGAGTCTCTTCTCTCTTCAAAAGTTGTGGTCTGTGGACACTGTCTTGTGACTTTGTCCCTCACAATTACTGAAATATTAAAGTGGCTCACATCGCCTCGCATCCTAATGCAGGAGTCATTCCGGTGGTGACAGTCATTGTAGCTTTAGGTATAATCTCCCTCTTCCCCCACCTCCTGGGATCATAGTTCAGGAGCTGTGTGAGAGTCGAGGTGGCCGTCCTGAGCTGTCCGTCCTAATGAGCTTTCTGCGGGTTTCCGTGAAGGTAAAGAATTATTGCACCGTGCTTCGGCATTGGTCACAGCTTGTCCCTAATATGTCAACTGACATTGTGGACATTAAGCATCACTTCATCATCATCATCACATCCTGGGATCTCGGTCCCCGCCAGTACCTCTTCGGAGACAACTCGGCGTTAAACAAGTTTAACCAGCCAAGCAACCAATCAGCGCAACCATACATTTTTTTGCGATCTTCTGCAGAGATTTGCGGCGACAGTTTCAGTTTTGCCATTCGCAATTCCTTGTGTTAGGGCTATAAAAAATAAATTAATAAAAAAATAAAAAAAACACTGCCAGAGGAAAAGGAAAAGTAAAAACACTGACTTTGTGTGTGCATGTGTGCGTACGTGCGAGTGGGGTGTGTGTGTGTGTGTGTGTGCGTGCGTGTGTGTGCGTGCGTGCGTGCGTGCGTGCGTGCGTGCGAGTGTGTTTGTGTGTATGTGTGTGTGTGTGTGTGTGTGTGTGTGTGTGTGTGTGTGTGTGTGTGTGTGTGTGTGTGTGTGTGTGTGTGTTGTGTGTTTGTTGTTTTGCTTTTTGTTTTGTTGTTTACAACGACTGACAATACTGGCAGCAAATCTCGGTCCCCCAAAAGCAGCCGTCTGTGCATGACATTATCTCAGTGGCTACAAAAAAAAGAAAAAGAAAAAAAAGGTCTTTAGTGTGAGCGGGCC
>JABMCL010000282.1:87500-303631 GCA_018857735.1 Alviniconcha marisindica
GGGGGTGGAGAAAAGGTAGGGGGCAGGGGGAAGAAAGTGGGACACACACACACACACATAATTCTCTCTCTCTCTCTCTCTCTCTCTCTCTCTCTCTCTCTCTCTCTCTCTCTATATATATATATATATATACACACACACACACACACACACACACACACACACACACACACACACACACACACACACGAAATAGTTAACGACCGTCTCTCTGCTCACGACTGACGATAACTGATACAATTTCGCTTCTGTCTGTTCTCGCTCTGTTTCGCTTTTAATACCATTCATCATTCACTTCTATTCATGGACCTATATATAGGTCCATGCTTCTATTGGTCTTTCCCGCTCCGTTCTTTTTTGGTTCCACTCCTGCCTCTCCGACCGCACCCAGACCGTTTCTGTCAATGACTCTAAATCCCTTCAAACTGTCCTCCAATTTGGTGTTCCTCAAGGTTCAATCCTCGGACTATAATTATATTTTCGTTCTGTACATCCAGCCTCTCTCTGCTGTTGTTGTCAGTCAGCATTTTCTCTTTCTCAGTCTGTCAGTCAACCTGCCTGCCTGCCTCTCTCTCTCTCTCTCTCTCTCTCTCTCTCTCTCTCTCTCTCTCTCTCTCTTTCACTGTAAGTTTCTCTGATGACAATATCAGCTTTATGTCTCAGCCCATCTCAGTGAGCTGCCTGATAATTATTCTTTCTTTCTTCCAGGTTTGTATTTCTGTGACGTCTTTCCAGCGCAAATTAACTCCCTTTGTTTGTTGAGTCATATTAAATTTGCCAATATGATTTTCCTTCTTCTTCTTCTTCATCTTCTTCAGACCTCTCTCTCCCTTTTTTCTTTTTCTTTTTCTGTCTCTTTTTCTTTTTTCATTTTTTTTTTTGTGTTCGAAAGAGAGTCCGACAGAAGGTCTTTACTGGGATTATCACCTACGACGAGCTGACCTATCAAATATCCAGTGCTGGTCTCTGGAGCCAGCTGTTTCCTACATTAGCCCCCCCCCCCCCCCCCCCCCCACACACACACACCTCCCCACTCAAACTCAGTCCGTACAGTCTCCCCTTTCAATGCCACAGCGCCAGTTTGCTCATATACCGCCACAACATTCGGACACTTCTCACTCGGCCAGGAACATGCCAGCACTCGCTCTTCTTCCTCCTTCTTCTATTTTTTCCCCTGTTTGTTTGTTTGTTGTTGTTTGTTTATTTGTCACTCCTAAAAGTATACTATAGCCACAATCAGTCTACTGATCATGACGCTACTTTCGTTCGGTGTCGATGTCGTCTGTCTTTGATCCACAGGCAACCACCGGACGTTTTGAAGGTGGATTACTAATTATGGGGTCTTTACCCATGCGGCGCCGTAATAGCGGCGATGCCTTTCCTCTCTGAGAGAGAGCGAATAGTATGTAAGCATGGTGCTTAACGTCCACAGAAACCATAAGGCTTATTAGGGACGGGGAGAAGGGGGAAAGGGGGTATGGAGGTGGGGGGAGAGGGTAAGTAAGTAAGTTGGTGGTTTACGCCCAGTCAACCGGGGGGAGAGGGAGATTTTTATATATATATATATATATATATATATATATATATATATATATATATATATACCTATCGCTACCCTGTCACCACCCAAATGACTTCTGCATTAAGGCGGGCAGCGATGAGAGCCATTTTAATGTTTCATAATTGTGAGGGACAAAGTCACAAGACCGTGTCCACAGAACACAACTTTTGAAGAGAAAGGAGAGCCGAAGCAGATTCGAACCGAGGTCCCTCGGCTGCTTACCAGCCTAACGCCTTACCGCTAGGCCAAACCAGCTCACAAGACTGAGCGAGGTAGGTTGTTGAAGTGTTGCTTTACGTCCACAGAAACCGTAGGCTTATTAGGGACGGGAGCCCAGGACGTCCACCTCGACTTTCACACACATCCTGAGCTCTGAGAGTGAGCGATAGCAGTAGCGTGGAGGTATACCCCAAGCCTCGTCGGGGCCTCCCGGCACAGAGCTCAGTGGACGTAAAGCAACACTCAACCAAAAACTGTTTCCACAGAGTTCAGGAGCTGTGTGAAAGTCGAGGTGGACGTCCTGGGCTCCCGTCCCTAATAAACCTACGCAGAGGCGGGGCGGCTGGTCATGCATGCACAGTCACCGTGACAGGGATTTACAATCGCAGTGATGTACGAGCTACAGCGATACCTTTTCACACACTCTTAGGATTACCTCCCGTACTGACTGGGTTAGGTGCGAAACAATGGACACCAACCGATTAACACTCTCAGTCCCGCCTGCCCGGCCACACGCGCTCCGCTGCTGCCTTGCTCTGACTCACGGCGCGGGCGAGATGATGGAAGAGTGAGCTGGCTAGCTATCACGGTTACAAGTGCGGTTCTAGAGTAACAAATGACTAATCTACCGGCGACTGACGAAGACGTACGTTTTACTGTATTCAGTAGGCCGCCTCGTCATCGCTAGTGTCAATCCCAGTCCCGGCTTGTCCTTGTAGTGTCAGTCCCAGTCCTTGTCCTTGTATAGTGTCAGTCCCAGTCCTTGTCCTCGTAGTGTCAATCCCAGTCCTTGTCCTCGTAGTGTCAATCCCACTCCTTGTATAGTGTCGAATCAGTCCCAGTCTTTGTCCTCGTAGTGTCAATCCGCCCAGTCCTTGTCATCGTAGTGTCAGTCCCAGTCCTTATCCTCGTAGTGTCAATCTCGGTCCTTGTTTTCATAGTGTCAATCCCAGTCCTTGTCCTCGTAGTGTCAATCCCAGTCCTTGTCCTCGTAGTGTCAATCGCCAGTCCTTGTCCTCGTAGTGTCAATCCTAGTCCTTGTCCTCATAGTGTCAGTCCCAGTCCTTGTTCTCGTAGTGTCAGTCCTAGTCCTTGTTCTCGTAGTGTCAATCCCAGTCCTTGTCTTTGTATTGTGTCAATCACAGTCCTCGTATTGTGTAAACCCCAGTCCTTGTATAGTGTCAATCCCAGTCCTTGTCCTCGTAGTGTCAATCCTAGTCCTTGTCCTCGTAGTGTTAATCTCAGTCCTTGTCCTTGAGTAGAGTTAGTCCCAGTCCTTGTCGTATCAGTCCCAGTTCTTACAGTGTCAATCCCAGTCCTTGTCCTCCGGTATCAGTCCCAGTCCTTGTATAGTCAATCCCAGTCCTTGACCTTAATGTCCTCGTAGTGTCAATCCCAGTCCCTGTCCTCGTAGTGTCAATACCAGTCCTTGTCCTCGTAGTGTCAATCCCAGCCCTTGTCCTCGTAGTGTCAATCCTTGCATAGGCCTATCATCTTCCATTAGTCGAGCAGCCATAGTTCAACAAACACCTAAAACCCGGCAAAGCTAACTGCTACTGCTAACATTATAAAACAAGACCCAAACACACAAACGGTTAAAAAGTCGAACTTTCTTTTCATGGACCAATACTAAACGTGCGCAAACTTTCGGGGGTAAACCCCCTTTCCAACTGAAGCAACAAAACCACAGTTAATCGATTATAAATGAAAATAGCCGATCTGACCAAATTTGCACGTTCTGTACTACCCCATTAAAGTTAGCGTTCCGGCTTTTTAATCGTTTGTGTGTTTAGTGTAGCCACATTAACATTTTGATTATTCTGCTTTGACTAGTATGTAGGCGTTATTTGTGTGTTTCTCACGCCACCGGCTGCTGCGGCCACGAGTCTCGAGTGGCCGGACTGACACCGACACGGACATAGACGCCTGCAGCTCCGCCTCGAGTGTTTTTCTACAAGGTGGTTGACGACTGGTACCGGCCATCCCGTGGCCAGCAAGCCAGTTCCTAACTTCCCAGAAACCATGTCGTTTAGTACGTGCAAGAAACACCCTAGACCACAACACAAGCAACCCAGACTGTCGCACAGAAGTATAGTGTGCGAGCCGTGGTGGGCTGGAACCATCTCGAAAATACCTCAGTTCATGCTGACTCTGTGTACAGCTTTCGAATTCTCACTTGCGGCCAGCAAGGGCCGCTAAAACCACTGTGCATTATTCCCTCCGTTGCAGTTATAAAATGCCAGATGCCTGGATGCTACCTCGTACCCAACAGATACAGACAACGCCATTGCACAAACTGTGGTAGACACAAGGGACAGCACTCTGTACGACTACCAGAGGGCGTACCGGAAACTTGGCCACGTATAGTTTGTCGACTTCTTCAATAGTCGGTCACCGGCTCGAGAAAACTATACTTTTTCTTGATAAACATAGAACAGATTTGCGCAACTTTCTTTCAGCACCGTCCAGGTACGTTCAAGAATTAATTTATCTATTTTTGTCTGTGTCTACAAACTTTCATAAAATGTGTTATACAATTTCTTCGTGCCAAATGCACACTAGTTGGGCTGTCATTTAGGAGTGTCGAGTGCTGACATCGATCTGCAAGATTATAATATTTAAATTTTTGTAAGTTTTACTTAACAGTTTACCAATTTCTAACACAGGTGCTTAAAATTATTTGTGTGCAGTAAACCATATAGTGGCTCTAGAAAATGTTCTTGGTATGGTGCTATGCTCGTGATGTGTGTACTGAATGTGTCACTGAGCTCTCGGTGTATTGTAAAACTAAAACTGTAAAAGTGGTACCATATGAGCATGAAGTTTTCCTGTTCAGATTGATTGAATCTTTACTATCAGTAATTGTTGAGGTTTAAGACCATTCAGTTATGCTGATTCAGGTTCATTTATTATGCAGGGAATACTCACCATCAGAGCGTGAGGAAGTTGTTTTGATTCATCATTTCCATTTATTCTTGTCAGATTACCAGTACTTATTATAGATTAAAGAAGTTAAGTTGATTCATGTGTTAAAATTTATCACTTTCTTTTAATTTTTATCAGACTACCAATACTCTAAACCATCACCATCTACTACATCAGCTGATCAAGGCATAAATAGTAACAATGCCTGCACAGGTATTGTATATTATATATTTATGTTTAATTTTTAAACTAACTGATATTGATAATTTGAAATTGTGATTATTATTGTCCTGTTATGTTTTTTCATTTTTTAGTTTTTGTATGTACTATCATGTTGTATATATATATATATATATATATATATATATACCTAGGTGAATGGTAGAAATGTATTATAATTAACACTATTGTGTTTTAAAAGAACTAGGCTTTTTCAGGTTTGGCAAGGTGGGGAATTGTACGAATTTTTGTTATTTTAGTTATGATTTATCTGTTGGATTATTGTTTTATATTATATATTATATGCCAGATGATTTTACTGAAAAATGACTGATCCTTATGAGTTAAAAATAGACTGGGTTAAATTTAAAACCGGTAGACTGCACCTTTTCCCGTGGACTTACTTTTTTTTCTGGAACACTGCAATACACCATCAAAGGTTCACTCCACAGACATAAAAACAATCAGTGACAAATGATTGCAGTTCACATATATTTCTTCTATGACCTGTATGCAGAACAGAGCAGCTGCTCTCTGGTGTTCTATCCATGATGCCAAAGACATTTTGGTGATATCAAAATGAAGTGTAGGAAAAGAGAGAACAAATCCATAATGAGCTCTTGAAACAAGTGTTAGTAAATAGTGTCCAAAAAAAGTAACCTCATAAAATCAACATAAAAATCAAAGTACGCTCAATGACAAAACCTTTATGGCAGATCATGTTTTTTAAAGTTTAACCTGCTCCAAGCACACGAGATGTTTATCCTGGGAAGGCTTGTTCCTTTAAGTTTTAATTTTTTTTATGGCAGGGATGAAAATAATGGTGCCAGATTTGTGTGATGTTTGTACTCTTATTAATTTGCATACAGTAAATTATAAATCATGATTATGATTATCATTTTTCAGCGGTTGAAATAGAAACTGGAATTTACTTCCAGTTCAGGTTCAACAAGGTTTTATCATGTAAGCTGTATATATATATATATGATATATATATATATATATATGAAATAGAGTGTATAGTTGTGGACATTTTTGAAACTCTTTTTTTCTTCTTTCTCTGAATTTGACTTTGTGAATATTTATATTAAAAAGATTATGGCATCATAATCTAGGAATGCTTATTGTAAAATTAATATATTTTGTTATATTCTCTCCTACCAGTACCACTGTTTCAGTACTTCCCACAGCATGCACATACGCATATATATATATACACACAATATGCATGCGCGTGCGTCTACACACACACATACTCTGCCATACACACTCAGAGGGTTACACTCCAGCGCAGAGTAAGCTCAGTTATGTGCTAAACACACAAAGCTCTACATTACATGTATCTACTGCACATAATACAAGGTGTGACATCAACATATTTGATAGAAAATGAAGACATTTTAGACAGTTTGGTTTCCTTTTTGAAAGTGCACTGAGTTTAGCAATTGATTTGCTTCAGGACAAGATGGCATCGATGGTGGACCAGCCATGCTACACCCTTATCAACACAAGCACAGACTTTGAGCCCCCCACAGAGATACAGCTTCGACAAGACCTGGGTATGAAACGTTTTGTTTGACCGTTTGTACGTACCTGACATACCGATATAGTGATAATGCAAAATTGTGCCAGTGTTATTGTTACTTTATTACTGTTAGTATGTATAGGTTGTTTGCGGCAATTGTGTACTCATTTTGGGTATGTTAAATATATTGCCATGAAAACCACACAATAGTCTACACTACAGTAAGACAACAAGAAAATAGAGGTGGTGTTACTTTATATTTAACTGAAATAATCATACTAAGACAGTAAAAGTGGTTTGGCCTTGTGTACTTGGCCCATTTTCCAACAAATAAAGTGTGCTGAATGGATTCACAAATGGAACCCCATGGCAGTCCAATAAATTTAAAGCACAGAGTTTTGCCTTTGCCAGTAAGTAATACTGCTAGAACAGTCAAGGTTTTTGTTTTCGGAATGGTAAACTTGTACAGCTCTGTGTTTTATGTGGTTGCTGTGTTTGTCAGTACCGTCAATTCAGCATGAATGTTTCACATCATTAGTAACGTTCATTTTTCCCCGCCCAACCACCCTCTTTGTTTTTTTACTGATGGTAATATTTATTAACATGAACTACAATGAAGCACCCTCTGACTTGTGAGTCTTTGTTTCTGAAAAAGTGAGTCAAAAGACGTGAAGTTTGTTGCTGCCATATTTTGACTAAATCTGCATTGACTCAAGTGGCAGGGTGTATCTCTTCCACTGTTGTAGAAAAGGGGGACACACGCACCAAGATCGAGGCCTTGAAGAAGGTGATCCAGATGATCCTGAATGGAGAGAAGATGTCTTCCCTGCTGATGGCGGTGATTCGCTTTGTGATGCCCATGCAGGATCACACCATCAAGAAACTCCTGCTGGTCTTCTGGGAGGTGGTGCCCAAGTACCATCCTGATGGAAAACTCATGCAGGAGATGATTCTTGTGTGTGATGCTTATAGGAAGGTGGGTTTACTCTCCAAAGTTAGTGTTGGGTGGTTCAGGCAGGGTTGTTAGCTCCCTTGACTGTTACCCGGCATTGCTTAAGTCCCTTGGCTGTTGCATACTTTCTCTTACAGTGGAAGGCGGTGACACTGCATTTGTGAAGTTTACAGTGCCAGCTTGAAAGGCATTTTTGGAGTCCCATAGTTAGAGTGTGTCTGGCAAAAAGCAAGAATTTGTTGCTTGTGCTATAGGCTGCCCAAAAAACTATTTTTTCGTCACACTCATGATCCGGTCAGCCGAGAAGTAATGCAGACACTTTTTTTCCTTCTTCCATCACCTTTCCCATGTTATTCTTGCAAACACAATAGTAATGGGATGCATATTGCTTCGCAATCCTAGGTTCATCTTCCATTGTTATACACAGCATAAGGCAGCACCTTCTCAGGAATCAGCTAAAAATGGCAGCTGCATTATTTTGTGACTTCTCGCGCGAAAGATTACAGAGGGCACTCCCTCGTGCAAACCAGCTTCATTGAATTGCCAAATACACTCACCAGGTGGGTTCACTGTCAGAGGTTGGTTCACACATTGAAAGGGTGGTTCACACTCGGTGTGGGGTTTACAGCACAAGGCTTTACAGTCATTGCTCAATGGTGGACTCACATTGCTGAAAGGGTGGTTCACACTCAGTAATTATGGGGTTTACACTGCATGGAGTTTACACTGATTGCTCAGTGGCGGGCTCACACCTGATATGGGGTTTACACTGCAAGGAAGGTTTGCATTCATTGCTCAGTGGTGCACAGCCACACTGCAAGGGGGATACATACACACTCAAACATGGGGTCATACCCGGAGGTGGATTTATTACACTTGTAGGTGGGTTTGTACTCACCAGAGGTGGGTTTGCGCTCAAAAGTGGGTGTATGCAAATGTATTTTTGCACTCAGTGGTGGGTTTACCCACGGGTAAGTTCTCACACAAAGGTGGGTTCACACTCATTGATGGGTGTACATATTTATTATATATATCACTCAGAAAAGGTAGTAGTACTACTACTAGTAGTAGTAATTGGATTTTAATGTCCTGTCACTCACACAGGGTCACCTCAGGTGAGTTTGTACATTCTCAAAGCTGGGTTCACACTGAAAGATTGGTTCTTTGATGCATTCATTTTTTTAATAATACTCTTAAGTGTGTAAGGTGGTCAGTACTGTCCCTGATTCAGCTGGGATAGAAATACAGTTGATAACACTGCAAGTGTTGTGCTTTGTGGACAAACTACATGAAAAATGGGGTTGAATTGTTGATCACACAGGATATTTTAGCCCCGTCAAACCCTTTTACAATGCTGGCCCTAGAGGGAAAACTGACATGGTGTATCTACAAGACCAGTGATGTGACTGCGGGAGCACAGTTTGTGGAGATATGTTGCTATAATTTAACAGGACTGATTAATTAACCCTGGCTTTTCTGTCATCTCTGTTTAAAGGATCTTCAGCACCCTAACGAGTTTATCCGTGGCTCCACTCTGCGATTCCTGTGCAAGTTGAAAGAGCCAGAGCTGGTGGAGCCACTCATGCCATCCATCAGACAATGTCTGGAGCACCGACACTCTTATGTCCGACGCAATGCTGTGCTGGCCATCTACACCATTTATAGGTCAGTGGATTTTAACAGACAGGGTTGTTTGGCTTTCCTCCATTTTAAAAAAAATTTTTTTTAAAGGAAATATGGTTGCTTCAGCTGGCATGAGAAATAAAGTTGAATGGAACATGGATTGAAAATAAGGTGCTGAGAGCTTGGCAACTTGGGCTGTATCATTCCTTGGAAACAGAATTTTGTGTTTAGTTGTCTGATACAGGAGACTGAAAATGAAGCATATCTTTCAGTTGGTAGTGCCTACAGTTACAGTTCAGCAACAGCTCAGAAAGCTGTTAGGCTCAAAATGGGAGAGAGAAGGGCTTTTACAAAAAAATTGCTGGAACAAAATGCCTGTTTTGTTTGACACTGACACTAGTGACAGACTACATGTTGAATAGAAAAAGTGAATCCTTTGTTTTGCAACTTTTACGGTGCCACATGATAGAGGTCTTCCACTCAAAATTGACAGTAATTTTTGTTCAGTTTACCCTGTGTGTGTGCATTTGTGTGTGCATGCATTTAAATTTTTAAAATTAAATTATGGACTCTTATCAAGCGCCTCATCTTAGATTAAGCCCTAAGCGCTTCATAATGGCAACCGTATAGCCCTATTCTCCACTTCTGAAAAGACTCACTGTTGCTCTACTTGTGTACAACTGAATGGGTTACTGTAGCATTACACATCACATTTTTTCATGTCCACAAACGTGGTTTCAGGGCTGTTTGGTTGTAACACGGCTGGTGCCATGTGAAACTGCTGCTGGCTCACTGCATATTTTGTGTACACCATAAACCATGCACCAGTTTACGGTGTCACTTTATTCAAAGCCACATACATAGGGGGCATGTGTGTTTAGCTGTAACCTGCACTTTTGGCAGAATGACAGGTATTGTTTTAGGTGCTGCTCCAGTAACACAGGGTGGAACAGATACTGAAACAAAAGTCAGCACAGAAACTAGAGAAAGTTGACTCTGGAGAAGAAAATTCTCCTGCTGCTCCTTGAACCCACAGCCTTTTGCTCAGGAGTCTGGTCCTTCACCACTGAGCTGTCCCTGCTCCCATGCATGCATGTGCGTGTGTGCTGGTTAGAATATTTGTTATGTGCAATAAAGTGGATTCTTAAAGATGTGTAATTGTCTGTTAGATATGCATAAGTAATACAAATGGACAAGCTTGCTCTTTTTCTCCATTTACTTTTTATCCCAACTGCAAATTTTTCAATTACTGTGCGATAGAGACAACACTTGTAAACTGAATGCAATAGCTCAATCAGTAAGCTATATAACAAAGATGCATTTAGTAACTGTAATGTTTGAAATTTTCAAAATGGACAAGAACAGACACATGCCAATTAATAGTTGTATAAACTTGTACAGAACCACGGTTCAACTCTACTGAACACACTTTGACACATGCCAGTTCTACAGTTTCAAATTATATAAGGAACACTCTTGGCAGTCTTGCACTGATTGCAGTCTAAGCCATGTTTTGTGTTGCTTGGATACATGTACCAAAGAGCACAGTGTTAAAAATTTACTATTGTACCAACACATTGAAAATACTGTAAGTATATAGATGAATTCTGATAATATATTTAGTTCTGGAAACATACTATATATATATATTTGAAGAAAAGTTTCCTGTGAAAAATTATATTACATGACTAGTATATCATTTGTACAATCAGTTTGAATTATTCAAAAGAGAACAACTTATTAATTTACAAACTGTACAACAATCTGCTGAAAGTATAAATTTATTCATATGGAAAAAGACAGCATGTCATTCTTTTTATATATAAAAAGGTGCTTTGTACAGTGGGACCATGATGAAACAGCCTAAAAAGCAACAAACAGTGGTCTTAAAAATGAATGGTCTTTGGTGAGCATTTCATTTCCATGCAGATAGTGGTCTCTAGAGAAGGGTGGTATCTGGTTCTGGTGGTCTTCCATTGGGGTTCCACTCTACTGACATAGTTTCCAACCCTCAGCCAGAGGCTTCCACTTCCAGATACTTGACCTATGCGCAAAACTTGAAGTGCAGTCTTCCGTTTACTTGACTTGGACAAGAGTTGTATCCCTTGAACTGAAAAAAGGGATATCTTTTTATACCAGCATAAATTAGGTCTCAGTTTCTCACCTAAAAGGTTACCCTGCACAGAATGACTACCACCATTACAGTGCTTACTCAAGCTGCAGTCTGCTGTGTATTGTTTGTGGTGCAAAAACCAGTCCACTTCCACAGCATCTACTTGTTGGCCATCCGCACCTTGCAGAAGTAGACATTCTCAGAGCAGACAGAAATCAGCTGCTGGATCTCAGCACTGTTGGAGTAAATGACCTCAACATTGATCCTGCTTGAAGCATACACAGCTATGCTTGGCTCAGGGTCAAAACACCTCTTGCGGAACAAGAAGGGGTTGTTGTATGGATCCAGTTTGCACAAGTATCGCTTGCACACCCATTGGCATGGCGATCCTTTTGAGCAGAGCACTAACGTGACATAGTGCTTGTCATAGTAGCTCCAGCAGTCAGCAAAGTACAGCTGTGTGCCCAGGTTAAACACAGAGAGAGAGGGCAGAGGTATGCATTCCCTGTTTCCTGACGGCAAGCGGGGGTTTGTCATCACTGTCCCCATGTTGACCACAGCAAACCGTGACTTGGTTGTCGTGTTCGCTGTTGCATCGTGATGGCTGGTCATCACTGTCCCCATGTCCCAAGCACAGAGATGCAGGCCTTCTTCCGTGGTTCCCTGGGACGCATCTGTGGGTTTCACTGCACTGAGCTTACCAGTTTGAAGAGACTTCATCAAGACTTCCAGGTCAAATCCAGGTGGTTTGAGAAGCTGCATGGAGGGGAGGAGTTGAGGTGCACTGCCATGAACACTGCCAACATGGCACTGGACCAGCTCTGTTGCTGCTTGCAGTCTACCTGCCACCCCAGCTCTTTCCATATCTGCAACATCATAAGTTGTTGGTGGTTGCTTTCAAGTATAATGTAAACTTTATGAATATGTACACTTATTACTACTTCAAAAGTATGGACCCAAAATATACATGTTCAAGTATAAACACATGCACAGAAGCTGCAAAGCTCATGACTGTGATTTCAAATACACAGTTAAATTACATTTTGCATACTTGTTTAACAGTGTCCACTAAATGTCTCTCAGACTATGACTGTGATTTCAAATACACAGTAAAATTACATTTTGCATACTTGTTTAACAGTGTCCACTAAATGTCTCTCAGACTATTTAATGGGAAGTAGCCTACTCGAAACAAGTTTTGTCAGAGGTATAGGAAACTGAAATAAAGACTCAAAATCAAGGATTATGCCATAAACTATAAAGTGTACCTTAATTTAGCATTAATTATCTGATAAAGTGTACCACTGGTTTAGCATTAAGTGTCTAAATTTAGTTTTGATGATGGATAATGGGACTGGCTGTACACAAGTTATTTTAAAAACAATAGTTCACCCACACAATATGATGTCACTTTTTGTTGTCGTTGTTTCATGATTGTAAACTTTCAGGCACAAACTTTTGTTTATTGCCACTGTCGGAAAGTTAGAATGTATTGTTTATGACACTCGTGCATCCTCACCACTCCTTCCTATCCAGTGTGTGAGTGTGCGCGTGCGTGCGTATGTGTGTGTGTGTGAGTGTGTGCATGCGCATGAGTCTCTCTCTCTCTCCCCCTTTTCCATATTATCTCTTCTACAACTGTTAAGCGTGAATAGTTCTCCTCCGCTCTTATCATTGAAATATATAATGTAATTATGTGAATGGATACTGATGTTCTTCTCAACAACAAAAAACAGTAAAAAAAAAATTACAAAATAGTTCACCCACACATATAATAATATATATATGTATCATACATGTACCGCCTCTTACTGAGCACGAGAAGTCCATGAGCACATTCTCATTGCCTGAGGACCAAGACATGGTCAAATGAGACTGTGGGAAGCTGTCTGGCCAGCTGTGAAAGTGTGACACCTGACAGTCAGACCCTGCTAGCCAAGAATTGTCAGTTGAAAATAAAACACGAAGCACTTTAAAACAGACCCCTTGATGAAATTTTGACTCTTGCTGATTTCACGCTTTGTTAGTGCATAGGTCAATATCAGCGAATGATAATTTCACAAATTGTTATGTGTATTAGCCTAGTACACATACAAATTTGTGAAATTATTAAATATCCTTCAAAAGAATTTTACTAGGCGGCAAAAAATAAAGGAGTCTTTGGTGACAAAGCTCACTTATTTTACTTAATAATAAATTCTACCAAAACATTTTTAAACACAACTGATTATTTTCCACACAAGCAGTCTTCAAGGCCTTCTTTTGCCAAACATGATAACAGATTGAACTACAGTCAACAAAGTAAGATAAGTTGGGTGAGCAACCATGATTTAATGGGACTTATTTGTAGTAACCTTGGATTAACTGTGATTACACAGCCTGCTCCCAACAATAGTGGCAAAATAATCTTTTAGCTAGGCAATAACACACATGAAAAGAACAAAGTGTGCCACTGGCACAAGCACTCACAAGCTTTGAAGAAGATGGTGGGTGTGGCCAGTGCCAGAGAGTAGGTGCCAGATATGGGCGCATGAGTCAGTCGAAAGCTGCAAGCAGCATGGTACGTCCCTGGCAACAGGTGTGCCTGAAAGGAGGCTGGCTGGTCACAGGTGGAGGTGGACAGCGAAAAGTATTCGCGGAATGGCTCAGCTGTTTGCAGGACACATAGCTCGGTGAAGTCTTTGGATATAGGCTTGGGTAGAGTTGAGAAGGTGTAGTTGTCGGGGTGTGTGTGTTTCATCTTCAGGCTGCTGCCACAACTCTGGATGAAAGACGGATGAAAAATGTAAGAATACAGATGTAGAATTCTAAGCAACATGACAGAAGTTGTAGATTGTTTTTTTGTAAACAAGTAGAAGGCAAGTGAGCCTTTCTCCTCTGGTAGTTGTATGTTTTTTTCTGAAACAATATATATATATATATGCTGTAGCCTTTCATTTTACATGAGTGTATACATAATGGGATCATATTATCATATATCAAGATATTTGAGTATAATTCCCGTCTGTTAGTGTTACAGTGTTAGCCCATAAAAAAAAAAATCTGTATATTTCTAAGGAATTTGATGAACATTCTGTTTTATATGTTAGTAATTTTGAATAATGCTGCAATGACGGAATGAGTGCTGTAAACTAAAACTGTTAAAAATGATAGAAAAACATATCAGTTCTGTTTTTACAACTTGACAAGAACACTTGTATACATGTTTGCTTGCTTCTTTCACTTTTTGTTTTCATCTAATTTAATGCCATTTGCGATTTTTATAAATTTATGTATTAAGAAGTACTTACTGTAGTGTTAATGCAGACTAGGTAGGCAGAAAGAAAAGAACCATTTGATCTGAAATTGATTTGAACATAAACACATTTCTGCCTGACGGGTGGAATGATCTACAAAAACTGACCTGTATGCCCTTGTTGTGACCTGTGAGCGAATGACTGGGTCTGTGTGGCTGAAGTTCCAAATTCCCGGTCAGCAATGCTGTGTCTGGTCAAACACATAGAGAGAAAAAAAGAACTCATTCTAATCCTACACTTGAATTCTTAAAAAAGAACTGATTCTAATCCTACACTTGTATTCTTTTTGTTTATGCGAATTTCACTGTGGCAAGTTTGTTCTGGGTTGATTCTAGATAGAGGTCTATAAATGGTTGCATTTCATGGCTTCAAGTTTGACCATTTTCAACCCCCCCAAGCTACTCAATGCATGACTCCATGAGTGTTGTGTTTTTTGTTTTATGTTAGACTAGTAATAGTATGAAAATAACGCTGCTGATAATAAACAAAAGTATATAACTTTATAAGTGATGCATTTGGATTAGTTATCTTTGCTAATGCTAGTTTTGAAGTGTAGTTTGAAAGTGAAACAGTAATGGACCAGAAGCAGATCTTTAAACTGTCGTAAACACGAAAAAGATTCAAAAGAATGTTTATTTATTATGACACACACAGTCTGCAAATGTTCATGGTAATCCCCTTCATCAAGTTACAAAACAACACTTAAACGGTTAAAAACAATGAAAAATGAGATGAGAAAGGAAATAACTTATCTTTTTTTGGTCAAGTTGTTTTTTCATCCAGTGCTTGGAAGAATGAGGGAAAAAACAACAGACCATCTGCTCTTATTCTTTTCTTCTTGTTGTGACCATTTTATACATTATTTTACCTCAGTGATTTTTTTTTCCATTTGGGATTTTCCTGATGGGGAAATTTTCCCATCATTATTAACCATTTAACTATTGTTTTAAGTGTTGTTTTGTAGCTTGATGAAGGGGATTACCCTGAAAATTTGCAGATTGTGTGTCTGTGTCTTAAATTTATAAGCATTCTTTTGAATCTTTTATGTGTTTGGATCTTGTTTTAGAACACTAGTAGTCATTCTTGTTTTGGATTTTTGCCATAACTACAGCCAATTATTCAATTGGGAAAATACCAACTGAAAAAAATCATTACAGCAAAATATTGTAAACAAAATGACCACAACAAGAAGAAAAGAATAAGGGCATATATAATATGGTCAGTTGGCTCAGGTTAAAAAAAGAAAAATGAAAAAGAAAGAAAAAAGTTTTTTTTTGTGCTTAAAAAACAGCAGTTAATTAGTCTAATATATATAACTTACAAGATTTACCTGACTGCACTGTGCACACTCCACTGATGAGCACCTCACTGAAGCCAGGAAACTGCCCACTTGCCTGACCAGTCACACCATACACGCTTACTGTCATTGTCTCTCCAGACTTAATTGGAAGCAGAAACTGAGGCACAGTTACACGATTTGTCTCAAAGAAAGCAGGGAAGGACATGTGAACAGTTTCTGCAACACTCCTCCTTTGGCCAACCACTAGGATGAGGCGCTCCACACTGTCAGTGTCGTCAAACCCCTGAAGATTAATTTCACATCTCTGCACAGCTGGGTGCCTTCTGAAAATCCTGGTACTAAGGAAGCGCCGCGCTGCCCTGCCAACCTTGTGCAGTTTTTCCTTCATCTTCAGGCTGCTTGGCTGGAACATAAAGAGCAATTTAAATAACCAAAATGATCTAAATTTATAAAGATCAGATGCCCATCAAACATAGACACTGTATAATATATATATATATATATATATATGCGTACTACAGTATAAATCAAGTTCAAAAACACTGCAGTCTCTAAAACTAGTAAAAGCATACAATGATACATATATATATATATATATATATATTCAATATAAACTGAAATTATTAACTGCCTTAATGTTGTCATGAAACTTAAATTCAGATCAGATTTAAATAGGTTAAAAAAAAGAAAAGTCAATTTCCAGTCTCTACACACATATTTTGAAATTCCAATATTAGCTGCCAAAACTTTGTTCTAAATTTCAAAGATTCTTCAGAGAAACATACAGACATTTATCTGCTGTGACCTGTCATCTATTGTCATTTCAGTACTATTTTAAAACCACAGTTCATTTTAATTTGCACACTACTACTAAGTACTACCACTACCACTGTACCAGTAATTCAAGTCTCTCGAGCGCACACCTTTTCAACACGTGGGTATTTGGGTTGCGTTGTCAAAGCCTGAGGAAGACAAGTCTGTCTGTTGAATGAGCCAAGCAGGTATTCTTTTTGAGCTTCCAGTTTTTCCCTCATACCAGCAACATCAAACTCAAAGTTGACACTTTCAGACGTCTGCGAGTGCGACGAGCTAGATTGGCAAACGAAGGAGCTGCCGAAGTCGTCAGTCTTCTCATCGTTAAAAGGAAAGCAATGAGAGAGAGACCCACAGTCTGGGAAGTATGTCAGCGATTTCTCCGTTTCGTTGCCCCAGGAGTGCCCTTCCACAAGTTTGTCATGACGAGTTTTTGATGGTGGCAAAAACATCAAGTCCGAAGAGGTCTTGTGGGAAACGTCGGACCCGGCTGCACTAACACCAGTACCTGAACCAGAGGAGCTGCTTGACAAACTTATGTCCGATAACGAATAAGTTACCAATGAAGAACTCGAAGCACAGTCCGGATCATCAGATTTACCACAATTTCCAAGACACTTGTATTCCGGAGTTCGATCCTCAAGAAAATGGAACTCGGTTCTTCCCAAAAAATGATGTGAGGAGTTGGCCTGCGGCCATGTTTGTTCTTTACTCGCAGCAGTCATTTTGCAAGGAAATGACAGGTAGACCAAATCAGCAGGAACAGATGCTTTGCAGTTGGATCTTCACGACAAAGAGAATCTTTTTGTTTAAAAAACAAAACAAAAAATCATTGCTTCATTCATCGTACTGCAGTCTGTTGGCTACCATCCCGTTTTCGATGCAGAAGCTCGGAATAGAATCGTTTGGTCGCGCCTTCTTCGTGTGATGATTTCTCATTGGTGTCTTTTGTCTTGTGACGGCGCCTCTGGTTGGTTCAAAGAATGAAGTGGGCGTAGCGACTGTAACTGATTGACTGCTTTCGAGTGTACTATGGTTCTGCAGTCACAAAAAGCGTAACTCCATGGTCCAGGAGCTGTGTGAGAGTCGAGGTGGACGTTCTGGACTGTCCGTCCTAACGAGCCTTCTGGTTTCCGTGGACGTAAAGATTTATTGCACCGTGCTTCGGCATTGGTCACAACTTGTCCCTAATATGTCAACTGACATCTGAGGACATAAAGCATCACTTCATCATCATCAAAAGCGTAACATAACAAATGCTGGTTAGGAGTGTTTTTATATATATATATTTTTTTAACAAACTATGTTTCGTCCCTCTCCATACTTCGAGGAAGTCCGCTCAGCCCTGTCCTTCTCTATTATCAGTAGCCTACAGGCGCCGATTTTTGTTTGTTTTGTTCAGTTTGACGGTGATTGCATATTCCATGGAAAGCCTTGGAATGTTGTCCGTTTGGGAATCAATTTTGTTTGTTTGTTTTCATTTCTGTTCTTTCTTGAGATACTCCCTTCTGTTCTGTTAAATATATGGGTTGTGGTCAACGATGATGGATGGTCAAAGACAGTGCCAGAGAGCAGTGAAGGCGAAAACGAATGCCCAGCCTCAAGTGCCTGTGTTGACTACAGTAGATCTGAAGTTGGTGCAATACAAGTCGCATGGTGTGTTTGCCACTATTATTTTCTGGAAACGCGAGTCGTTGCTATCAGTCCTTTATCGGTGGTTACGCGACGGCAAACTGGATTGTATTGGCAGTTTACTGGTCCTTGTTGCCGATCATCCCAGTCTTTGTGCTTTGATTACCTTACTTCAAACAAGCGGGGGTCCTGCCAGTGTGCACACGTGCCTCGCCAAGCTGTTTACAACACTTGACAGTCAGGTGGCAAGCGACGCAGGCAGACGTCAAGAGCGCCACCGGGGATCACTGTTCTAGACTGAAGGGAACCGACCGCGAACCCTTGCAAGGTTATCTCATTGATCCAGCCTGCCCGCTTTGCTCCCGTGACGGTCAGTTTGACCCTGCACTGACCATGGACTTGCATAATGGCACGGACCATCTCCAAACCCCGGGAGCTTCCGTCCCCTCAGAGCTTGGGAGCCGTGTGAAAATCCAGGTGGCCACCCAAACTCGAAGCACTGGTTTACGACATCCTTCCTTCAACCACTGCCGTATTTAGTTACGCCATAGGGTCCAGAAAGCTGTCAGCTAACGAGCAGTTTTTTGTTGGTGCTCCGACAGTAGTAAGCTTGTTACAAACAACTCAACTAAAATAAGGCGTGTCATTTATAGCCGCCAATAAAGTTTACACCAGCACAAATAAAACCACAATCGTTTGAATCGAGACGGAACTCTTTCTTTTTTTAACCCGGGGTGGATGCGTCTCATGTTTACGTGCGTGCTTTGGCGCTAGGTTGCTGCTACAGTACCCGAATCTTTCGGAGGGTGCTGACCGCGTCGCTGGACAGCTGCGCAGAGATAAAGAGTGCCCCTTCAGTGGCGTAACTTCATCTAGCAGAGTTTGGAGGAAGGTGCCGGCAAGCGGTGCTCGGAGTGTGGTGACCGCCCTGGGCTCCCCGTCCCTAAAACAGTCCGTACGGTCTGTGGACGTAATGCAACAGTGAACTTGAACTTCCATCCCCCCGCTCAGTAACTTCGTTAGGCAGGCGCGTGGAGTTTGATTTTAATGATTGTTGTTGGTGGGGCTAGCTGCTGGCGAGTCCCGTGTTGATGGCTGTGACTTGGCAGTGACCGGACTCCCTGAGGTGTCAAACGCTTGTTTTCCCAGCAGGAGGAGTAGATAATGAGCGGCAGTGAGCCGGGGGAGGGGAGAGGGTTTCCAAACTGAGATGAATGTTTGGCCTTTCCTGTTATTCTGGCATATTTGGCTGTGAACCAGACTTCACTTTCAGTATTTTCTTTGTGAACTGACCCTCCCCCCCCAACAGACCAACTGTTAAAATATTTGTTTAAACCAAACAGACCAACTCCAAGAAAACGGCAAACTAATTTTTCCCAACCTCTACTCATAATCTCAAACTGACCAACTCCTCCTGCAAAAAGGGCAAATTAATTTCTCATAACCTCCACTCACAATCTCAAACAGACCAACTTGAAGCAAAAAAGGGCTAATTAATTTCTCATAACCTCCACTCGTAATCTCAAACAGACCAACTGCAACCAAGCAAGAAAAGGTGAATTAATTTCTCCCAACCTCTACTCTTGATCTCAAGCAGACCAAATCTGTGTTTGTGTTTCAGGAACTTTGACTTCCTGATCCCTGACGCCCCGGAGCTGATTGCCAACTTCCTGGAGGGAGAGCAGGACATGTCCTGCAAGCGTAATGCCTTCATGATGCTAATCCATGCTGACCAGGTATGTGTTGCACCAATTACAGGGCTCTGTCTTCTGTTAAATTACATGGCTCCTAAGGTCTTTGAAAGCTGGAGGGGAGGGGGGGAGCCGCCACTTTCAAGGCCTTGAAACTGAAAGTCTGTAGATGAATATTTTAAGTGAGGTTCTTGAAAGTTTCAGATTTTTTTTTTTTGCAGGGGGTGGTTGATTTTTTTATACTTCTTTTTTAGTTCAGTTTATATACATATATACACACAGAACATCAGCATCTATTTACATTATACATTTCAATAATAGGGGCAGAAGAAAATGCTGTTGTAGAAGAAATAATATGGAGAGGAAAGCAAAACAAACAAATAACTCTGCACACACATACACCCTCCCCCCCCCCCCCCCCCACACACACACACACAAGATGGAGAGGAAAGAATAGTGAGGATACAAGAATGTCATCAAAAATACATTCTAACTGCAAAGGCAGTTTGCCATTCATGGCGCAATCACAAAACAACTATTTGAATGTCAGACTGACAAGCCTGTGACCATCTGACTGACTCTGAGCTAGGTAGCTTCAGATAACTTCATACTTTGGCTGGTAACCATGCACAAATTATAATCATCAGTTTGCAATAATTTGACCTCCAAGTCCAAACTGTGAAGTGAATGACACACAGGTGTGAATTTAAGTTAAATGGGTGAGCAGTGTATTGAATTTGGTTTTTTAGTTTTCAATTGAATTGAAGTTTGGATTGATTGAAACATTTGTCAAAACCCTGGTTGTGCTAGAGGCTTCCCTTGGCTAAGTATTCATTATCTCTCTGAATTAAAAAACAAAACAACAACAACTTTGGAATGAAGTTTGGGTGGTTTTCTTCAGTGGAATGGCTCTAGTCTAATACTGTAATAGAGCAGCACTGCCAAATGCCAAATGTTGCCGATAATCTGGCTGTCTTCTAGATACTTTGTAGTCCTGAGTAAAGGTTTCTTGGATTGTGTGTGTGTAATCATGCGTTTGTGTATGTGTGTGTGCGTACATACATATGTGTGTGTGCACATGCATATGTGTGTGTGCATGCATATGTGTGTGTGTGTGTGTGTGTGTAGGTGCTCATGCATATGTGTGTGTGTGCATTCATGCATAAGTCATTGTGTGTGTGCATGTGTGTGTGTGTGTGTGCAACTTGAGACATGCAGGTACCTCAAATTGCCAAATTTTAAGTTAAGACTCATTTTGTGAGAACGGGTCACATAATTATGTTAACCTGTATATTTTTACTATCTTATGTGACTATGAACACAAAAACACTGGAGGAAGGAGAGAACTTCATACAAAGAAATGTCACTTAAAAGCTGGAGCTATTGCACTTTTAGGAGCGGGCCCTGAACTACCTGAGCAGCTGCATCGACCAGGTGACCTCCTTTGGCGACATCCTGCAGCTGGTCATTGTGGAGCTCATCTACAAGGTGAGAGTTGGACAGCAACATCCTTCCACTTGTTTTTTATTCCTTTTTTTTCTCCCCCCCCCCCTTGTGCCTCTGTCCAGGTGCCCTGCTAAAAACAGTTGCATTGGTGCTGCATCATTATATGTACCATGTCCAGGTGCCCTGCTAAAAACAGTTGCATTGGTGCTGCATCATTATATGTAACAAGCATTTACTCAAACAGTGTAGGTGTGTGTCACATGTGTATTTGTTTAGTCCTGGAGTCAGCTATACCTCTCTTCCTCATAGTGTGGGAACCTCTTGCTGTACTGCAGCATAGCACTGTGTGATCAGAATTTGTTTCCAATGAGAGACTAAAATGGATGAATTTGCCAAGCTTGGAGTACCACAGGGACAGAAGAGACAGTTTCCTTAAACAAAGTCAAAATTGAAGCATTGCAGAAGTCAAAACTTTAACTAAGAGCTTTGAATGTATTATTATTATTTTTTAAAAATTGCTTGAGTTTTGCTTGTTTTGTTGGGGTTTTGTTTGTTTGTTTATTTTAATTTTGTTTATTATTATCATGACCATTTATTTATTCTTGTCAATCACCTTCATTACAGGTGTGTCATGCCAACCCTGGGGAGCGTGCACGCTTCATCAGGTGCATCTACAACCTGCTCAACTCCTCCAGCCCAGCTGTGCGGTATGAAGCGGCCGGCACCCTTGTCACTCTCTCCAGCGCCCCCACTGCCATCAGGGTTAGTAACTCTGGTTCAAACTGATTTTGTGTGTGTGTGGTGGGGAGGCATTTGATGATGATGTACTCTCACTTTTATAGCATGATTCCATTAACTTAAATGCTCAGTGTGCTGAAGGGGGTGGGGGGGGGGGGGGAATAGAGAGAAAGTCACATATATTTAATATATATACGTATGTGTGTTTTTGTACTATCAGGCTGCAGCAACCTGCTACATTGAGCTGATTGTGAAGGAGAGTGACAACAACGTCAAGCTGATTGTGCTGGATCGCCTGATGGCCCTGAAGGATGTGCCAGCCCACGAGAAAGTTCTTCAGGTAAGGGAGAGGTGGCCCGAACACAGGCAGGCAGGGAGGAGAAGGAACTGCTTTTATTCTGTTTTACTCCTCGAAGCAGAGCACCCCTTAAGGCCGTTCTTAACATACTGCGAAGTCGCTCAGCAAAGTAGCTTCTACCACTTTCCCAAGACAGTGCCAAAGCTTGTCTTCATCAAGGTCACATCGCAAATCAGGTTGTGTGAAGCCTTGGAAATGTGCCTGATATGATCTCCGTGGTTGACTGAGCATTAAATATGAAGTACCAGTCTGTCTTCTTTTTCTTCTTCTTCACCTGTTAAGTGTCCAACTTCAGTATGTTGAAGATTCTGGTGGTTCGCTGTGGGAGAGTGCAGTCTGTAGAGATGAATGGACAGATGGATCAGAGGCAGGGGGGGTGGGGGTAGGTTGGTGGTGGGGGTCGAGGGTGGGGGGAGGCTTGGATAGGATAGAAGGCAGGTGGGTGGGTGGAAAGGGGGAGGGGAGGGGGCTTGGGTCGGTTTTTCAGGTGGGAGGCAAGCCTGGACTTGAAGCAGACCATGGTGGCAGCCACCACAAGCTCCTGAGGTAGTCTGGGATTGTTCGTGGGAGAAAAGACATCAGTCTGTATTTTGCTCAGCAGGAGTGAATGTCATAGCTGCAATCATTGTTCTTCCTTGCACTCAGTCTGCTCACTGCATGCCGGTTTTGGCAGGTAGCTGGAGCATATCGAAATGAGGTTGTGACGGCACTTGTGAAACATCTGAACTAAGTGATGTTTTCCCACATGTCCGCAGGAACTGGTGATGGACATTCTGCGAGTGTTGGCAGCGCCAGACCTGGAAGTCAGAAAGAAGACCCTGAACTTGGCGATGGAGCTTGTCAACTCTCGCACTGTTGAGGAGGTAATACAAAGCAAAGGGGCTGCGCTCATCCTCTGCTCTCATTTCATGAGGGCTCTCTTTCTCTCTGTGTCTCTGACTCTGACTATGTGTGTGTGTGTGTGTCTGTCTCTCTCTCTCTCTCTCTCTCTCTCTCTCTCTCTCTCTCTCTCTCTCTCTCTCTCTCTCTCTCTCTCTCTCTCTCTCCCCCCCCCCCTTCCTCTCTCTCTCTCTTTCTGTCAATAATATGAAGCACTAGTGCAAATCAAGCCAGTCAAATTCATGTGAAGAAATGAAGAATGGATAGAGAGATGGCAGAGTAAGGGGCATGTTGTTCATAAATATCTGAAATGTTACATAGGAAGGAAAGTTTGTAGTGGATAAATGAGGGATGAATCTTGGAGTGAAAGGAAAATGAATGGAAGAAAGAATTGATGCAGTTAAAATTTGAATATGTCCATACTACTGCTGAATGTGACTCGATTATTCTCCCCATGAAATGGGCCAGTGGCCTTTATTCATTAAACCATCAATCGATTTAATCGGTCAGTCTCTGTCTCTCTCTCTCTCTCTCTCTCTCTCTCTCTCTCTCTCTCTCTCTCTCTCTCTCTCTCTCTGTCTTTGTTTGTGGTATTGTCATGTTTATTTGTGTTTGTAGTATAGCAAGGACTGGCTGTTAGATAGGTCCAAATAGACCTAATGCTACTATCCTTGAGTATAAGTTTTCAAGTTCTCTCTCTCTCTCTCTCTCTCTCTCTCTCTCTCTCTCTCTCTCTCTCTCTCTCTCCCTCCCTCCCCCCCCCCCCCCCCCCTTCATCCTAAGGTGACCCTGGTTGGTTGGCAGAACATGGAAAGGCAGTTACTAAGTCTAAAGTAACGCTCTCACTCTTTCTCCTGAAGTCATCTTTGGTTCAGTTTGGTATAGGTCAACCCTTCCTCCTGTCCTTTAATATCTTTATTTCTCCTCTTTTTCATGGGGGTGGGGGTTATTCAGTGTTTATTAAGTATGTATCAGTCATGAGTGGAAAGATGGTGTCAACTGTACGTAATGTGTGTGTGTGTGTGTGTGTGTGTGTGCGTGCATGTGCTGCACATAGATGGTACTGGTGCTGAAGAAGGAAGTGGTGAAGACGAACAACGTGGAACATGAGGACACTGGCAAGTACCGGCAGCTGTTGGTGAGAACCCTGCATCAGTGCAGTGTCAAGTTCCCTGACGTGGCCTCCACCATCATCCCTGTGGTGAGATGCCTGTCTTTTCTTCTTGACTGCCCATCGAGATATCAGTCTGTTCTTTGCTGCCCCTTGCGTCCATTGAAATATCATAGTTTATTGCCGTGGAGGGTGTTAAGCTTGAGGATACCAAATGTAGTGCTGTTATCCATTGGGCTTGCATAGAATTCTGCAGAAGGCACCAGAGGCTCAATTTCTACTACATAAGTGCAGGATTGTTCTTTTAAAAAATTTTTTTTGTCAGTGTTTGAAATATGTAACACAGGTACAACAAAGACCTGAGTAGTTTGAGAGCTAATTAACTCCCTTGTGTGTTGATTCTGCTGTCAGTGTGTGTAGCCTCATGTATAGTTAAATGCCATTTTTCAAGGCACTGCATTTGTTGTACGCAAGTTTGAAAAAACGTTTGTGACCCCTGCGTACATCAATTTTAAGTTGAACTGTGGAGATGTTTTTTTTCTTTTTTCTTTTTTGGTGATTTTATTTGTCTGCCACTCTCAGAGAATGGACCATGCAGCCAGTTTTTTCGATTGCCTTCAAGCCTTAAAAGAGAGAGAAAAAGAAATTTTTGACTACCACTTTAAAGCCTTTATTTGTTATCACCCATTTTTGGGATGTATGCTTCAAGTGCAGCAGAGCTGACCTACTTTGTTATGATTTGTTTCTCTCTCTTTGCAGTTCGTTGTTAATATTCCTTACATGTGTGTGTGTATGTGTGTAGCTGATGGAGTTCCTTGGAGACACTAACGAGTTGGCTGCTGCGGATGTGCTGGTGTTTGTTCGTGAGGCTGTTCAGCTGTTCGAACACCTGCGCCCCCTGGTGATTGGCCGTCTGCTCGATGTCTTCCCCACCATCAAGGCCATGAAGTGAGTCAGCATGGGGAGATGTGCTCTGTGTGTGCAGTCATTGGTTTTACTTTTTTTCTTTTTCTTTTTTTCCGGAGTACAGTAAAGTACGTGTCAGGCTGGGGAGAAGTGCTCTGTGTGTGTGTTCATTGATTTTACTTTTTATTTGGAGTTTCTCCGGAGTGCAGTAAAGTATGTGTCAGCATGGGGAGAAGTGCTCTGTGTGTATATTCATTGGTTTTACTTGTTTAGTTTGGAGTTGCCGCAGGTGTACAGTAAAGTATGTGTCAATGTGGGAAGAAGTGCTCTGTGTGAATATTCATTGGTTTTACTTGTTTAGTTTGGAGTTGCCGCAGGTGTACAGTAAAGTATGTGTCAATGTGGGAAGAAGTGGTCTGTGTGTATGTTCACTGGTTTTACTTTTTGTTTGGAGTTGCCTCAGCAGAAGTACAGTAACGTGTACTAAATACGGGCAGCCACAAAGAAATAATACCGCCTGGCACCAAAAGCCTCCTTTGGGGAACATCAGCGGGACCAAAAGTAAAATGGGTAGCATTGCTAGTGCTAGCAGGGTGTGCCATTTTGCTGTTTGCTAATTGTGGAGGTCAGAGCCACAAGATGGTGTCCACGAACCACAGATCTGGAAGAGAACAGCAAGTCAAAGTGGATTTAATCTTGGGGGCTCTCTAACTTACCACGTATGTGAGCTTTGCGCCACTACGCCAGAGTTGTTTATGCTGAGACATTTGTCAGGGAAGATGGTTAGCACTACTTTGATGAGACTGACTAACGAGTCATCATCAGGTGTGAGAATGGTTGACCCCCTCTACATGTTAGACATTTTCTTGCTCAGGATTCACCGAGCTGCTCTGTGGATTCTGGGAGAATACTGCACTACAGTGGATGACATTCAGAGCGTCATGACTCTCATCCGACAATCATTGGGAGATGTGAGTAAATCCGTGGCTGATTGATTGTTTGGGGGTTGGCTGATAGCAGTTTTATTTTTTTCTTTCATTCTTTTTCTTCAGATGCAAGGGTCCAGTGTTTTCTGTTCTGATCCATTAGACTGGCTGTGTTGGAAAAAGTGTTTTCCATTCTGATCCATTAGACTGGCTGTGCTGGAAAAATAAATTGCATGTTGTGTTTTGTCCTAATTAATATTGTTCTTTTAGACCTTTATGCGTTTGGATTTCGTTTTTAATAGTAAAACCAACAAAGGCTTGCATGACTGGTTCTGCGTTGTGCTTGCAGATTCCCATTGTGGACGACGAGATGAAGAAGGCGTCCGGAGAGGTGAAGGAGGATGGTAAGTGTGGCTGCATTGGAAGATTATGTTCTGCTGTTGAAAGGGTGAGAGGGGAGGGAGTGTGTCGGAAATGTGTTCATCAAATAACATAGATATTCTGTACCAAGAAAGCGCCACACCCAACTGCAACGACGGGCTTGGAGAGTGAATGCGCTTCATAACTTTTGGCTGAGTGGCTAAGCACAGAGACTAATATATTATGATAGTCTTTGCTAACTTGCAGCTGATGCAATGGCAGCCCTGGAGAGTGAACACCCTATGTAACCTTTGGCTGAGTGGCTAAGTGCAGAAACAAATATACTGATTATAATAGTCTTTGCTAACTTACAGCTGACTGCATAAAGAGAACGTGTTTGTGGCATCATTGCAACGAGTGAAAAAATCAGAATGGCAAGCGAGCAGCTTAAGGCATAATTGTGCCACTTCTTCTTTTTGGTGACACTTTGTGGTCTGCATGATATCCCTCCTATTGTTAGTCTGTGAGGAGTAAGTAAGTAAGTTGGTGTTTTACGCCCAGTCAACCGGTACGGTTATATCAGGGCAGTTAGTCTGTGAGGAAGAAATGCTGATCGATCTAGTCAATAAAAAAATAAAAAAGCCTGTTCAAACCAGAGAAAATAGCTCAAAACTGTTGACATTATTATTTTTTGGTGGGTCATTAGCAAAGATATTCTATGCCAAGGTAACGCAACGTGAGTCACCTTGGGACAGAATAGTGATTAGAAATGTGAAGTGGTTATCATGGAATAGAATATCTTTGCTGATGAAGAACAATGTATACTGAGCTCACTAACAGCAGGACAAGCAAAAAAACGGACAGTTTTAGCCCAGTCTGTTTGGACAAAATATCCAACAGACTGATTGTGGGTGTTCGCCTTTAATGGCATAGAGGCATACTTTGATGCTTGTTAAAAAAAGAACTTTGCGGTTTAAGTTAGCATTTTATTGTTGTGTGCTGTATCATCAATTCTGCCTATACAAATAGCATTTTATTGTTGTCTGCTGTATCATCAATTCTGCCTATACAAGTAGCATTTTATTGTTGTCTGCTGTGTCATCAATTTGGCCTGTACAAGTGACATACATTTTGTGTGTGCTGTGTATAATCAGGGTGTACCTGTAGAAATGAGATATATTTTGTGTTGTGTGAAAACAAATATGGTAGTTTCCCAGGCTGGACGGGCTGTTTGGACTTGCAGCAGGTAATGTGCTCACAGAGCTCTGATGGGAGAGATTGAGACACCATGACTTCACAGTTTTATCAAACAATGTGCTGTTTCAAAACACCTTTTTTATTTGTTTGTTTTCTGGGGTGTCTCAGAAATGCAGAGTGGTGGAAGCGTTCAGAGACTGGTGACCGCTGATGGAACCTACGCCACGCAGAGTGCGTTCAGCGCAGTCAATGTGAAGAAGCAGGAAGAAAGGTGAGTGGCTGCTCTCTGAGTGGTCGCCTGTGTGTAGACGTGTGGACAGCACTCTGGTCATGAGAGGTGAAGGACAGGTGAGTGGTCACCTGTGTGTAGACGTGTGGACAGCACTCTGGTCATGAGAGGTGAAGGACAGGTGAGTGGTCACCTGTGTGTAGACGTGTGGACAGCACTCTGGTCATGTGAGGTGAAGGACAGGTGAGTGGTCGCCTGTGTGTAGATGTGTGGACAGCACTCTGGTCATGAGAGGTGAAGGACAGGTGAGTGGTCACCTGTGTGTAGACGTGTGGACAGCGCTCTGGTCATGAGAGGTGAAGGACAGGTGAGTGGTCACCTGTGTGTAGATGTGTGGACAACACTCAGATCAGCACTCACACACATGTATGCATGCACATACACACATGTGCACATACACACAGGCTTGCAACATACACATATAAAACAGACGTGCAGAGAAGTCAGACCCCTTAAAATGGCAGCATAATCAGCAAGCATTTCTCAGTCTGGACAACCTGATTGTGTTCACCAAGATGAAGATGAAGAAGTGGGAAAAAGAAGTGATGGGTTAAAAGCGGATGTTAATTGCTAACCATGGGACGCAGTCAGTTGCTGTCAGAAAGTGAGACCCTGTTGGTGGTGATCTTTCAGACCCCCGCTGCGCAAGGACATGATGGAGGGAGACTTTTTCATCGGAGCGGCTTTGGCCACCACCCTGACCAAGGTTGCCCTCAAGTACATCCACCTCACCCCGGACAAGAAGCGACAGAACGTGAGTGCCCCTTGTTGGGTTTCTGAAGGAAGCTGCCCATTTTTGGTGGTGTTTTTGAGGCATTTGCTGTTTGCTTCTTTAGTTTTTTCTTTTTCTTTTTGGAGCCAAAATTGTCCTGTTGTGGTGTGCTCAAATTGTGTGTGTGACAGTGCATGCACACATGTGTATATTTTTGTATAAATGCTCTTTTTAAACAGAAAATATGCATGTGTGTGTGTTACAGTGTGTGTGTGTGGGGGGGGGGGGGGGGTATTACAATGTACATGTTGTGTGTGTGTGTTTGAATGAGCATATTGGATGTGTACGCACATGTGATTTTGGAATGCACAGTGTCCCCTTCCTCATAAGAGTGTTGCAGTATTGATAACGTCATTGACAGATGCGTGAAATGCCTTTGTACTTGCTTGTTACAGGCATTTGTTGCAGAGGCAATGTTGATCATGGCCACCATCATCCACCTGGGCAAGTCTGGCCTTTCGGAAAAGGTCAGTTCCGTCTGTTGAATAGGTTGTGTCTGGAGCCTTGCATTTCCTGTAATCTTTGTACTCACTTTCCAGCGATCAAACTATATTCAATGAACGATTGAGGAATGGATGAGCAAGCCAAAAGGGTTTGTCTGGCATGCTAAGGAAGATTGAACTCAAACTCAAACTCAAAAACCTTAATACTCAAGGATAGTAGTGTTAGGTCCATTTCGACCTGTCTAACAGCCAGTCCTTGCTATACTACATACACAAATAAGCACTGAATGTTGGTGAGCATGTATTTAACTTGATATTTTAATGTATCAAAATATTGACAGCAATGTGTATGTTTTAGAATTCAGTTTGCATGGGATGGAAGAAAGTGGGTTGCAGTATATTCTGCAGCAGTGTTGCTTTTCACTTTCAGCCAATCACAGACGATGATGTGGATCGCATTGCCACATGCCTGCGTGTGCTGGCTGAGCGCTCTGACCTGATGCAGGAGATTTTCAATGAAGCGTGTCGTGGGTCTCTGTCAGTCATGCTGGCGGCCAAGATTGAAGAAGACAAGGCCGCTCAGGAGGTACATCACTTTCTTTCTTTGATCTTTTCTCAACAGTATTGTTTCATTGGTAAGCCCCACCTATTTGTATTCAAATTGTCCTTGCTTTAAAGCTTTTGAGTCTTGAAATAAAAAAATTCACCTTCATCAACACAATGATTTAGCAGATAGAAAGCTGAGAGTCAGTTTCATGTCTGTGCCAAGTGTCATATTCAAGTGATGGTCTGGTTTTCAGATATTTGTGATAAACCAACAGCGATGTGACCATGTCATACTTTGAAGAGGATTTGTTTCAAATTTCCCCGCCTGCTGTTTGTAGGCAGGCCAATCCTTTATAGAATAGTATACTTTTTATGCCTCTTGGGGTTTTTTTTAATTTTCATCAGATTTGCTACTGCATGGATTAGGAGACTGGTGTGATATTACCTGAGTTTGGATCAATCAATTGACACAGCACAGCTACTAGACTGGTTTGATTTTGCCTGAGTTTGGATCAATCAATTGACACAGCACAACTACTAGACTGGTTTGATTTTACCTGAGTTTGGATCAGTCGATTGACGCAGCACAGCTACTAGACTGGTTTGATTTCACCTGAGTTTGGATCAATCGATTGACACAGTGCAGCTACTAGATTGGTTTGATTTTACCTGAGTTTGGATCAATCGATATACACAGTGCAGCAGAGCGACATGACATTCTGATGGTGTATGTGTGGTCGTGCTTGCAGGCTGCGGAGAAGAAAGTGGTGAAAGTTCAGGCGGACGACCCTATCAGCTTTTCCCAGCTCATCAACCGTGCGGACATGGGCCCTGGAGAGGTGAGGTTGCCGCTCTTTTTTGAAATTTTCTTTTAGCATTTTCCTGCTCCTTCTTTTTTCCCCTTCATTCTTGCTGTCTCCTAACCAGATTTCCACTCCTGGAGCAGGGTTTGAATCGCCGGCAGCGTTCTGTCAGCTTCCCATTTTGATTGTCGCTGTGTGGTGATCCTCTCCCAGTTCCTGTGTTCTCACACTCCCGCCAGCTCATCACCTTTGCTGACTTGGGGCTGGGGATTTGACAGGGTATTCTGGTCGCCACTTGTCAGTTTACTCTTGAGGAGCGTGACTGCCTACCCCCAACCAACTACATACACACACACTCACATCATGCACATGCACATATGCATGCATGCGCAGGCACACACACACACAGTCACACACTCACTTGCATGTGTACGCACATACATGCGCACACACACACTCTCTCTTTCTCATACACACATTCTCTCTCACACACACACACTTTCTCTCTCTCTCTCTCTCTCTCTCTCTCTCTCTCTCTCTCTCTCTCTCTCTCTCTCTCTCTCTCTCTCTCCTCCTCTCCTCTCCTTCTCCTCCATTCTCTCTCCTCTCTCTCTCTCTCTCTCTCTCTCTCTCTCTCTCTCTCTCTCTCTCTCTCTCTCTCTCTCTCTCTCTCTCTCACACACACACACACACACACACACACAGAGTCAGCTGCATGCACACATTTTCCTCGCTATTTCCTCCTCCTATCTCTTTTTACCCTACCATTTTATTACAGTGCTGACATATTTGATCTTATATATCTATAGCATAGAAAATTTGTACTTGTGTGTGTGCAGAACCTGTTTGAGGCAACACTGTCCCAGGCACTGGGCATGAGCTCCAAGAAAGGTGCTGACCCCATGGGATCCTCCAAGCTCAGCAAGGTCAGTCTGCATTTAGCTGATTTTTTGTGTGTGTGTTTACAGTGATCTGGGCCAGCTGGTGTTACACATGCTGATAAAACAGCCAGGTTTTGTTTTTGTTTTTCTGATCCATTGTATTCAGATGATGTGTGTGTGTGCCTGTGCCCGTGTGTGTTTTATTCTATTCATAAATAGTTTTGCAGACAGTATGCACACACAGTTGTTGTAAGGTTCCCCAGCTGAACACTTTGGGGGTTGTGTGGTATATGCAGTTGTCCACTGACAAATGAATTCTGTTGGGTGAGAGCACTGGGTATGTCCATGGGCTGAGAGGATTGTGTGTGTAAGTGCATTCCAAATGTTTGTCAAAACGGTGGTGTTTCTGCATGTGTGTGCAGGTGACTCACGCAGTTGTCTTCTCAGACTGAAACCGCCAGTGTACATAGAAGTCTGTATTCGTGTTGTGTGTGTGTGCAGGTGACTCAGCCAGTTGTCTTCTCTGACTGAAACCACTGGTTTACATAAAAGTCTGTATTATGTTGTGTCTCTGTGTGTGCGGGTGACTCAGCCAGTGGCCTTCTCTGACTGAAACCGCCAGTGTACACAGAAGCCTGTATTGATGTTGTGTGTCTCTCTCTCTCTCTGGGCAGATGACTCAGCCAGTGGTCTTCTCTGACTCAAACCGCCAAAGTACACAGAAGCCTGTACTGGTGTTGTGTTTCTGTGTGTGTGCAGGTGACGCAGCTGACTGGTTTCTCAGACCCAGTGTATTCAGAGGCCTACGTGAACGTGAACCAGTACGACATTGTGCTGGATGTGTTGATTGTCAACCAGACGGCAGACACCCTGCAGAACCTGACCCTGGAGCTGGCCACCCTAGGTACATTGGTTGAGCATGGCGTTTGTCTGACTGGCGTGCCATTTTTTGACACACTTGCTGGGAGTCATACCAGACATATATGTTATTTTTGTATGGACCAGACCTGTCATGCCTTTCTTCACACACTTGTTGGGAGTCAGGCTGCACATGCCTTTCTTCACACACTTGTTTGCAGTCAAGCTAGGCATACCATTCTTCATGCACATGTCTAAAGTCAGACCATGCTTTAGAATTAAACACATGCTTGTCTGGTGTTCAGCCGGGCATGCCATTCTTCACACACACGTCAAGAGTCCGACTGGGCATGCCATTCTTCACACACATGTCAAGAGTCCGACTGGGAATGCCATTCTTCACACACTTGATGAGTCGGATCAGGCATGCCATTTTTTACCTACTTGTGTGGAGTCTGGCTAGATATACCATTCTTCACACACACACTTGTCTGGAGTCAGACCAGGCATGCCATTCTTGTGTTACTCATTTATTGTGGTGATTGTGTTCATGTCATTACCATGGTGATTGTATGCCTGTCATTACCATGGGGATTTTGTTCCTTTTATTACCATGGTGGCTGTATTTATATTACCACAGTGATTGTATTCATGTCATTACCATAGTAATTGTATTCATGTCATTACCATGGTGGCTGTGTTCATGTCATTACCATGGTGATTGTATTCATGGCATTACCATGGGGACTGTGTTTCTGTTTTTACCATGGCATTACTATAGTGATTGTATCCCTGTCAGTACCATGGTGATTGTATCCCTGTCATTACCATGGTGATTGTGTCCATGTCATTACTATGGGGATTGTGTTCCTGTCATTACCATGGTGACTGTATCCCTGTCGTTACCATGGTGATTGTGTTCCTATCATTACCATGGTGATTGCAGGTGACCTCAAGTTGGTGGAGAAGCCCCAGCCGCTGCTTCTGGCACCACATGACTTCTGCAACATCAAAGCCAACATCAAGGTTGCATCCACGGAGAATGGAATCATCTTTGGCAACATCGGTAAAGTGCTTTCTTCCTTTTAGGACTCTTTCCAGTAGCCGGCAGTGTTGGTGTTTAGTGATTAATTTTACTAATTCAACACCAGCAGCAGCAGCAATCATACTGTTTAGACATAGGTGATGTTATATATATTCTGATTGTCATTGCTTTTCACACTGTCACGCTGTCTTTTCGCACCAATATAACCATCATGGTTGACTGGGCGCCAAAAAATGACTTTCCTTTCACGCTGTCTTGCTGTATAGATTGTCTTTCTTGTCTTTCAGGCTCTCAGTAGTCAATTCTTCCTGTGGGTTAGTGTATGACATGAGGAGAACGTCAAATAGCCAATGTGTTCATCATGTGACATGTGTAAGCACTGTCAGCAATGTGTTGTTTTGCATGTGTTAGCATTTCATATGACTGGAGTGTCAAAAGTGGCAATAGCGTGTGTCTTTTTCTAGTGGGCTGCCTGCGACATGCCCTGAGTGTAAAATTGCCAGGAGTGTGTCTGTGTAATGTGTGAAAAGTACATAATTCTGCTGTATGTTGGCATAATGTTTGAAAGGTGTGTGAAAATCCCCAATTATGATTTCATTTTAGTGGATGCTGTTGTTTTTTGTACAACATAATGGGAGTGTGAAAACGCCCAGTAACATTTTCTTCCTGGGCTTCAGTGTATGACGTGTCGGGGGCAGCCAGTGATCGTAACTGCGTGGTGCTAAACGACATCCACATTGACATCATGGACTACATCATGCCCGCTACCTGCACGGACACAGAGTTTCGCCAGATGTGGGCGGAGTTTGAGTGGGAGAACAAGGTGACAGTCAACACCAACATCACTGCCCTGGCAGACTACCTAGCCCATGTCATGAAGTGCACCAACATGAAATGCCTCACCCCTGAAAAGGTAGGTCATGGAGAAGGTGACAGAGAGGCGGTAGTCCATGTAACTTTGTTGTGATGCCATATACACTCCCCAGCTCAAAATTGTTGTGGTCATTTAGATTTATTTGAAGGCCCTGTCCCATGCACATTTGTTGTGGTCTGTATCCCATATACATTGGTTGGGAGGCTGGATCCCATTTGACTATGTATTTGTTTTTGTTGTTGTTGTTTTTTAAACCTAAAACAAGAATGCCTGCTAGCATCCTAAAACAAGATCCAAACACATGAAAGGTTCAAAATAATGCTGTTTATTAGGACAAAACACAACATAGCTCACCCCAAAAAGATAAGTGGATTAGCTCTCCATCTCATTTTTCATCTGTTTTTCACCATTTAATTGTTGTTTAAGTGTCGTTTTGTAGCTTGATAAAGGGGATTCCCTGAAAATTTGCATGTTGTGTTTTGTCCTAATAAATAGCGTTCCTTTGAACCTTTTATCCCCTTTTTTGTTGGGCCATATCTCGTGGAGTTTTGTTGGGCCATATCCCATGGATTCTTGTTGAGATGCCCAGTTACATGGATTTTTGTTGGGAGGCCATAACCCATTGCAAATTTGTTGGGAGGCCATACCCAATGGATTTTTGTTGGAGGCCCTGTCACATGGATTTTTGTTGGGAGGCCATAGCCCATTGCAAATTTGTTGTGGGGCCATACCCCATGGATTTGTGTTGGAGGCCCTGTCTCATGGATTTTTGTTGGGAGGCCATAGCCCATTGCAGATTTTGTTGTGGGGCCATACCCCGTGGATTTTTGTTGGAGGCCCTGTCTCATGGATTTTTGTTTGGAGGCCATAGCCCATTGCTAATTTGTTGTGGGGCCATACCCCATGGATTTTTGCTAGGCCATATCTCTTGAATTTTTGTTGGAGGCCTTGTATCATGCATTTTTGTTGGGCGGCCATGGCCCATGCACACTTATTGTGGGGCTATCCCATGCATTTTTGTTGGGAGGCCCTGACCCATGCATATTTATTGTGGGGCCATATCCCATGTATTTTTGTTGGAAGGTCATAGCCCATGCACATTTATTGTGGGGCCATATCAATGCATTTTTGTTGGAAGATCATAGCCCATGCACATTTAATGTGGGACTAGATTCTGTGCATTTTTGTTGGGAGGCCATGTCCTGAGAGGAAATTTTCTGTGAGGCCGTTTCCCATGCAGCTTTCTTAGAGGGGCATATCTGGTGCACATTTGAAGATCTGTTGGGAGCACCATGTTCAGTGCGCATTTGCGGCCTGCAACTTTTGCCATTGTCTCCAAGTCAGCTGGGCTGTCGGTGTGCAGGCGCTGTCCGGGGAGTGTGGTTTCATGGCAGCCAACATGTACGCACGGTCCATCTTTGGGGAGGATGTGCTGGCCAACATGTCCATTGAGAAAGCCATTCACCTTGGCAAGGACGCTCCAGTGCAGGGCCACGTGCGCATCCGCGCCAAGAGTCAGGTAATGCTAACAATAATACTGGGAAGTTTCTGCAGCACTGTACAAAGATGTCAGTGGAGATATCTTCCAGCATGCTGCCCACGATTATGATAGAAAGTTGTGCTCCACCTTACCCATTATTAACAATACTACAGGAAGTTTCTAAAGGGCCATAGCTGTGGTAATACTGGACGTTTCAGTACCACCCTACACATTATTGTTATTAAAGCAGTCACACTGTTACGATGTGATTGTGGTCCAGAATTGCATAGTTTTTGGCTACTGGGGAAGGAAGTGACAGGGTAAGTGTTTGTTAGTAGTGGTTCCCTAGTGCTCTCATGGTAAAGTTTCCTAGTGCTTTCATTGGTAAAATGGGGGAATGAAATGACAGGGTAAAGTGTTTGTTAGTAATGGTTCCATAGTGCTTTCATGGTAAAGTTTCCTAGTGCTTTCATTGGTAAAATGGGGGAATGAAATGACAGGGAAAAGTGTTTGTTAGTAGTGGTTCCATAGCACTTTCATGGTAAAGTTTCATAGTGATTTCATTGTTGAAGTGGTGGAAGGAAATGACAGGGTAAGTTAGTAGAGGTTCCATAGCGCTTTCATGGTAAAGCTTCATAGTGATTTCATTGTTGAAGCGGTGGAAGGAAATGACAGGGTAAAGTGTTTGTTAGTAGTGATTCCATAATGCTTTCATGGTAGAGTTTCATAGTGCTTTCATTGTTAAAGTATTGTTAAAGTGGGGGAAGGAAATGACAGGGCAAAGTGTTTGTTAATAGTGGTTTCAGATCACAAACCTAGGTAAGAAAAGACATGTTGAAAGTAGTGTGTCTTTTTTCTTTTCTTTTCTTTTTCTTGTTTTGGTTTCTGTTTAGGATTCATAATTATGATGTTCTCAACTTGATTTGCAGGGCATGGCACTCAGCATGGGTGACAAGATCAACCTGTCACAGAAGAAGTCCAGCAAACCGATGGCTGCTTAGACTAGAACCCGGATGTGTCACCCTGCCAGCAAGCAGAATACAGTCCTTCACAAATTGAAGAATTTTTTTTTAAGAGAACACGGCTCATGCTTACATGCTTGTTTGTGAAATGGTGTGGCACACGTGAGGAAGTTTAACCAGACAGAATGCCATCACCGACAGGTTGAAATTCTGTAAATGTGGTACATGTGTATTGTGCAATGTTTTCTTCTTGATCTTCTTCCTTTAGCAGTGCTTGGAGATGGTTCTTAGATAGTAAGGGAGTAGAGGGCAGAGAAATAGGTGGCATAGCAAAACGCAGAAAAAGGACTGAAATGTTATCAGTGCCACCACAGTTCATAATTATGATGATGAAGGAAAGCCCTGCCGATGTGGAGCTGGGTGTTGATTGTTGTTTTGTTCTCCTGCAGCCTGTGCTAACGGGTGTGCCATTGACTGCACAGAACACTGACTTTCGTTTTAATTTGCACTTATCATTCATGTTGAATTTTTGCAGTTTGGTAGATATATGTGTGTGGTGATCCTTTGTCTTTGTAAGCAAATAATCAGTGTTGCATTCTTGAACTATGTACCTGTGACTGTGAGCTGAATGTTCCTGTGCTTCTTTGTTAAGTCATTGACTAGAATCTCTTTTAACTTTTTTTCAGCTCAGTAACATTGACTAGAATCTTTACAGCATTTTAATTTTTTTAGAGAGTCTGTAATTGTACAGAATCTTTGGAACACTAGCAAACTTCCTGTGGTTAGAGCAGATGCATGATTAAAATAATGTGATAAGCATGAAATTCTGGCTATCATATTGTCTTGTTGATTGGGGAAGCACAGTGCTCCGCAGTGTAATAGGGTGGAGTGTCTCACAAAGCACAACAGGAGAACAGGAAAGAGTGTTGCAAACTGTGGAACAAGTGTATTGTAACTGAAACTAAAACATTTAGCAAGCCCAGTGTGTCTTGATCAGTACCATACTCTTTATTTTAATCCTGTGCAAGGACATAAAAAGCATGATGATATTGTAGTTGAAATCAGCTTTTATGGAAGTAAAGTGATAAAGAAAAATAAATTGATTGCATATCTTTTGTCCATGCAACACATGTTGACATTTAATTTTTGTCTCTCTCTCTCTCTCTCTCTCTCTCTCTCTCTCTCTCTCTCTCTCTCTCTCCACCCACCCTCCCCATATTAGAACATATCTCCACACAAATGCTGATGCTGAAAATATTTATTTCTCCACTGTCGGTCAGTTCACAGGACTTACACATGTTATTCACACAGTACCAGACACAAGGAATGAAGTGAAAATAACAGAACATATTCAGTAGAAGCTTTGCTAATTTCCAAATCTGTTTCTCTTTCTTCCACTAATTTTCATTTTCACGGCACTGAACAGAATGCTGTCCCAAAAACTGTAAAAGCTTCTTTTTATACATGACAAAGCGTTTGAATCGCTTTTCTGTTTAACCTCAAACAAACACTAAGACATCTGCAAACATACGTATAGCTCATTATGTCCATGCATTAAAAAAGTAAAGTAAATAAAAGCCTCACATGTGCTATATACTGCAATTGTATGGACTAGAAAACAAAGCAAACAATTTTTTATATTTCAAATGTCAAGTGTTCTGTTGAACTTTAGAAGGAACATGCATCATTCATACCATATAATTGAAAATATAAAACCCTGGGTGTAAGATGCGCCCCATGAAAGAAAGGAAAACAAAAGGTTACAAAATATTGATGGTAATGGCTAAATGCACCCCTCCCTATTAAATACTGTTGTATAAATATTTGATGTAGAAAAAGGAAAGACTGAACTTGAAACACCCATCACTGAATACACTGCAGACCTGGTACCTGTAAATACACCATTACAATATAGAAGGCAGAAATGGAGTATGTGTTGACTTTTGGGCTTTTTCTTACAAAAATGGAAGATATAAAAATAGAATACACACACAGTTAACACACTGATAACACATTCATATATGGTAACAAATCATTGCACAAGTACACATCTGATCGCGCACACAACACATGGAGCACAAAAAAGGAAACCAAACAAAAAGTGTTGATTAAAAGCAGCAGTGACACAAAACAGCAACATTTTATTCCAGTGTATTATCAACACAACAGTTCCAAAACTACAGCTGACCCAAGCTACTACAGATGCTCCAAACCTTTCCAGATACTCATTACTGACCGGACTCACCAGCAAAAAAACAAGAAAAAGAAAAAGAAATCATTTTTTTCAAAGAACCATCTGTTAGGAGCTATGCAGTTAAACCAGTTGGTCCATCTCCCAGAGGAGGATTTGTCCTATGCCCCGAGTCTTCAACAGCCCTTGTGAACGCTTAACTTGCGTCTTTGGTCTCAAATGGGGTACCCTTCTTTTGTTTCTTCACTTTTGGAACAGGAAGAAGTCAAAAGGAGAGAGGTCTGGGGAGTACAGTGGGTACAGCAAATTATCACAGGACTTCTCTTGATGTAAGGCCTTCATGTAGTCACAGAGCATCACGACTCTAAAATCACATCTTGAGAGTTCAATCTTTAAAATTTAAACACAGGAGTGTAGTGGTCACAAAAATATCCTGACTCTAAAATCACATCTTGAGAGTTCCATCTTTCAAATTTAAACACAGGAGGGTAATGGTCTTTGAAAGCTGTTTAAGTTGGAACAAATCCTGATGCAAAAATGAAAGTTTGCATTCTGGGTGATGTCATCTTGAAGCCCACTCACAGTCATTTTTGACGGCATAACCTGAAAAGTTTCCCATATTTGTTACTTCTACAGTGTAACCTCAAAAGGTTTCCCTTATCTGGTTACTTCTGGAGCATTCCACACAACTGCATCAAAATGCTCACAGGCAGAAAGGTATCTACAGGGCATTTCACAAACCATTTTAATTTTCTATTCAATCTACATATATATACACAAAAGTGACTTGTCATTTGCTCCCTAAGTCCTAGCCAGCTGGTTGGGGGCGGGGGGTGGGGGGCTATCTAATATGATGCCATCAACAGCTGCTTTGCTGATATTTGCAGTTTTAAGTGTGTTACTAGCAAACTTCTGCAACAAAATTGTATCCCCTTGTAATGATCAGTAAAACTGTTCACTGGTTGGGGATAACTGGTTGGGAACTTTGGAAAGCAAACATGAAAGTGGAGAAGAAGAAAAAATCAAGTGGGACTGGGGATCCAAATCCACAACAGACAGAATAATTGTCCTGCTAATGTTATGCTAAGTTTACATTCACTAACCACTTGAGTTCGGTGGTATTTGATGTAATATCTACACTGAGCAAACCATCAAGCGGTCAGCTATGCTACTGGGGTAAATGAGCTTCCCACAATGACTGGATAATGTCTTTTGTTCATGCTGCGTCAGACGTCTTGGTGTTCTGAAAAATAATTGTCAGGAAACTGTTTACACAGTTGCAGGGAAGTTACCAGTATGTGTATCAGTTGTCTTCCCCTGGAATGTACAGATTTCTGGATACTGCTACTCTGGTGGCTCACTGCTGTTGCATTGGTCAGTCAGCACAGATTCTGGGACACAACTAAACCAAACTGTCAACGCAAGAGTAGTTGGTGAAAAGTCCACCAGGAAGATCTGGGGCCATTCTGAAGCAGCTAGCTACACACTGGAGCTGCTAGGTAAACTTAGGAAAACTGGCAAGCAGGTTGGAGTACACACACACACATATTATATTGCCTTTTAACAGTGCAGTAATACCAGACCGAGTAACAGCACACCACCTTAAACACACACACACACACACACGCACACAAAAATCTAGCATGTGCAAGCAAAAATTAATGACAAATCTGCACCCACGTTAAGGCTAGAACACTACAGCTGGAAGACCAAAAACACAGGAAAATATTCACTCATCAGTGCACTTCTGTACAACTATAAGCACAAGGTCTGCGACCTGAACTGTGTGGAATTGTCAGTGACAACTTGTCGTTCACATATACATATAGCTGCTACGGTGACAGAACACAAGAGAGTGCTGGAGACTGCATTACACACACATATGCACACGCACACACACACACACACACCTACAGATGCGTACTGCTCTTTGCCACTGCATCCTAACTCCCAATGCCGGCAATGGTCACGCTCACCCAAATCCCCGACATAGAACTGCTGCAGATTGGAGTCGCAGGGAAGGCGCTTTGTAAAGTTAATGTATTTATTATTATCATCATGACTTTTCTTAACCCTTTCACTGCCAGCCTAGCAGCACGTATGCTACGGGTTCTCCTTGCCAGCAAAATCCATTTGTAAGTGTTCCTGTTCGGGGCAGCTTTGGAGGCGAGACTCCTCATACACCATGAACATGACTCACTGGATTGTTTCGGTAATATGTGGCCAGGAAAGGGTTAATTAAGTATCACGGTGTGCTGCTTACTGTTATGGCTAAATTAACGGTGCTGGTAAACAGTTTCAAGATAGCAGATTGTTTGCATGGTTCAAGAATAGGCGCAAAAATGAATAATCATTCCTGCAACCTCCCATGTTTAGTGTTACAAACTTCTTCTTTTTAACAATCTCATCTCAAAACAAATTTCTGTGTGTGCTCCATGTGAGTGTTCTACCACACACCAAATTCATGCACACTCACACAAACATGCGCGCCAACTACCATGCTGCAAATGTGACAGCACAATGGACTGATACTGCTGTATGCCTTTTTGTACAACGATTACACTGTTATTCATTATTACTCTCGTCGCCACCAGTCTTTATGTGACAGTACAATGGACTGATACTGTTGTATGCCTTTTTGTACAATGATTACACTGTTATTCATTATTACTCTCGTCGCCACCAGTCTTTATGTGCAAACATATCATACAATTCAAGTTTATAAAAATTAAAAATTCAATAAAAAAAGCTGCTGAATAAATCTTTCTTTCTTCAGTGGAAACAAAACAGGAAGAAAAATACAATACAGCATGGAACAGGTTTAAAGCCTTTGGCGGTGCTCACTATACACTGGAATGAACGGGTAAAAAAAGCGAATGGCAAGCACGTCTGGAAGCAGGTGAGGAGAATAGCACAGAGTATTATGGGATGGAAAACACAAATACTGGAAAGAACCTGTCTGAAAGCAAGACAGGTGGGGGTGGTTTGGGGCAGCGAGAAAGAAAACAGTTTCTTTTAGACACCCAGTCAACCATGATTTATGGCAGGGAGGGGGGCAGGCAGTGGCAATGAGAATACAGGTGAACCTCAAAATAACACACTTTTTGTGTACATGTGCTCCTAGTCCCTACTACTTAAATGCACTTTTCATTTCAAAGGCAACTTTCTCTAAAAGTAAAGTGAAACTTCAGAAAACAAAGTTAGAATGATCTAAATGGACTGAATTATTCCACGTTACCAATAAATCACTCACCCTCTGTAAACAATGATGACAACTTTCCAGACAAGCACTCCAATCTGTAACTCAAAGTTTACTTAGTCCATCTTTCTCAAAGAACCAACAAAGATTGGTGAATGCAATGGCACTGGGGGGAGTTTTGTCAGAACACCAACTGACTTTGCAAGAGAGGGATTTTGCAACTGACACTGTTATTACTAGTATACCACTTGCTTTCACTTTAAAAAAACAACTTACTTTAAGTCGACCTGATCAGGTAAGCAAATAAACAACATTTCAACACAAACGCACAGTTCTGGAGCATCTTTGCTGTGATACCTGTAACAGTGTAAGAACATATTAATATGAAAAGCCAGATCTAAACAATTTTGGGACGATTATGTGTATGTCCACACCTTCCACTGAATTGAGCGGGTTAGTGAATTCTTCAGCAATGGTGAGTGGCAATGATGATTTGCAGAGTGCAATGTTTATGCCTGAACAGCATGTATATTACCCCTTTGGAGATTAGAAGTATTCATTAAAAATAAAAATAAAATAAAACATTAATAGAAAGAAAAGAAAAAAAAATCGCATATGGTGTGGAACAAAATATCTGCAATCTATTTTGAATTATTATTTTTTAAAGATTTTTTTATTTTTTATTTTTAACAAAAATCTTGCGGCCATTCCTCCCTACACTAACTCCATCACTTTCCTGTTTCGTCAATGTTTTCAGTGCTCTAAAACACAGCAAGTGCTCCAACCAATGAGTTATATAGAGGTTCACCTGTATTTTCACCATTACATTCCCACAATAATCTCCCTACATAATTCTTTTTTAAACGAAACACATGTAACATTGCACACAACACACAGAGGAGAGAAAAATGGAAAGAGCTCTGAAATACAGGACGTTGATGCTGACAAGCATTTTTTTTTTAAAGGATTAAACAAACCAAAATACGTGAAACAGAAATGCAACAATTGATTTCTGTCATTTGATAAGTAGGTAAGCAAATCCTTGTAGCTGAAGAAGTTGTCAATGTCTGCTTGCCTATATTTCTGTATTTTTATAGCATGATTAAAGCAAATGATGTACAGTAAAGCAAAACAGAAAATATCACATTGCAAATGCCAAGCTCAAAATGAAACACTGCACACAAAAACAAAAACAGGAAAAAAAGTCAGACACACACACACACATATATACAGGTATAAACACACATCCAAAAAAAGCAGTTTCACCCAAAGCACACAATATCACATATTTACTAACATATAAAATAAGCATTCTATTCAAAATAATTGCAAAGAATATTGCAACACCAACTGAAGTCTAAAGGGGAAAAACAAACAAAAAAACATTAAACAAAAAATATTAAAATATAGGTTGGTTTTGTTAGACAAATTTAAATATGAAATGTACAGTGATGATCAATATTTACACACACACACACACACACACACACACACACACGTTATGAAGATTTAAAAAAATCCATTTACACTACAAGCTCATCAAAACAAAACAAAACAAAAAATGTATAAAAAATAATCTTTAAAAAAAAGGGAAGTAATGTATGAGAGACAATCATCAGAGAGAGTGAAAGAACTTCACAACTAAAAACACACATACACACACACAATGTAATGCAATACTTTCCTTCTATCACTTTCAGGAGAAAAACAAATTTGACAGTTTGAAAAATAAGACCCATGAAGAGATTTTTTTGTTCTTCCCATTATGACATCACCAACAAAACAGCAATAAAACCAAATTACAAATTTACAGCCCTTGAGAAAAGGAGCCCAACTTGCAGTTTTATACATACAAGCACACATTTAATGAGAAAGACTTCATTATCATCACCATCATTAGTGACATACCATTCTCATTATGAGTTCAACTTGAAGATAGATAAAATAAAATAAAAAAGACAAAGAAAAAAAGACAAAGGAAGCCGACAGCAACTGCTTGTGACATCAGTCTACAGTCAGTCGCAGCCATAACCTGTAAACCCTGGATTCCAGTCTGAAGCTGCATCATGCAGCAGGAGATTGGTCGGTCTCTCCATCTAGCTGAACACTAAGTCGAAACTGGAGAACTGGTCTGCCTTTGGTCTCACCATCTACCTGAACACTAAGTCGAAACTGGAGAACCAGTCTCCCCTTGGTCTCATGATCTATCTGAACACTAAGTCAAAACTGGAGAGCCAGTCTCCCCTTGGTCTCACCATCTAGTTGAACACTGAGCTGAAACAAATCAGACTACAAAGACTGTTTTTCATCTAAGTGCAAGTAAATGTTCTAATGAGCTGTTGTAAAGAAAACAGACAAACGAGGAAGTGATCTATTCAAATAATTATGGTAAGAACGCTGCACTGATGCGTGAGTCACATGTACGCACAACTTTGTCAATTCAATTTTCCTCAAGATCAACTTGGGTCAAAATACTGAAAACATTACATTCTACTGATTGCTATTCCAAATTAAGCATATGTGTGAGCATGTGAGTGTGTGTGTGTGTGTGTGCGCGTATGTGTGTGCACATGCATTTGTGTGTGTGCGTGCATGCATACATGTGTAAAGTGAAAAGTATTACAATGCACTAGTCATATCTCACACAACTGTAGTCTCACAAAGTTGCAAGAAAATAGAGACAAAAGTAATACACTAAAGCAAAAACACCATACTTCCACCAGCATACAAGAGACAGACTGAATCAAAGCCAGGTAATGCCCAGGTTAGAGCCAATTTCATTTTAAAGGGGTCATACATCAACCAAAAGGTTAAACAAGTGCATCTAACATCTCAATCACCTCTGCACATGCAGCAGCACAATCTTCAGTCCAAACCTCATCAATGGGATTTTTTTTAAAGACAACACAAAGAAAGTGTGCAGCTGTTTGTTGTTGATTTTTGTTGTTGTTTTGAATGTTACTTTTTCAGTTGTTGTTATGTTTAAACACCGCCCTCCCACAGTCACAAGACCCTTCGTTTTCTTCAATTCACTCGAGTTGCCTTTGGTCTCCGTGATTTGAAACAAAGGTGAAGTCATGTCATTACTACAATGCAAGAATTAAACAGTGATTACTTGTTCCCAGATAAACACAATATCAACACGTCACCTCAATGGCAATTCAATTCAAACTCAGCAAACAAGTGGCTGCACTTTGCATGGTTACAGCTCACTTCTGTTTCGCCCTGAATCTGAAACTCAGTCGCTTCAGTTTCTGACCTGCTTGACAATGGTTTCATAAATGTTACGCATGAATAATTTCCACAGTCAGCCAAGTAGTCAGAGCCACAAGGTTCAGCTTACTCTCCTCTGAAGTACTCCTTTTTCCTCTTTCAGACAAGTGATAATGAGGAAAAATCATGACACACACAAAATACCAAGCCCATGCCTGCTGAACCAACAAATCCACAGACAATGCCCAGACCCGCTACCTTAACTTCTTTGACAGTAGAGAGCATCGACATGCTCATTGGCTGAAATGAAAGAGTCGCAAAGCATCGCCATCTCTTTTGAAGCGATATACAAGAAACATCAAAGCGGTAAGGCTGAAGAGGTGTCGCGTGCACACACACACACACACACATACATACACACAGATGTAGCCAAGTGCAATACTCTCCGTCAGACATGCATCTGGTGGGAGAACTACGGGATGGATCCTGATGAGGATGTGGCAAACCTCAAAGGTGACATGATACAGGTTCCAGTAAAAACAGTTACTTAGTCCTTGCATTTTAATGTCCCGTCAGGCACACAGGGTTGCCTCAGGATGCACGGCAAAGGCAGACCTGACAAGCTGCCACAATGCTGCGTTACATTTGGAACATTTCACTTCTACATGCATGCCACAGACAAGTAAACAAATAAGTAACTTGTTTTTTTTTTTTACATCCACCCAGTCCAGATGGGTTATATCTGGGCAACAAAAGAGAAGACATGTGTGCATCGCAATACTTGCTATTACAAGTGAATCATCCTCATTCATCTTACAATTTCACCAAAGATATGGTCATCAAAATTAGCTTCCTATTACCAGTGATCCATACTGATTTATCTTACAATTCACTAGAGCAGACTTGCATCAAAATGCTTGCTATTACAAGTGAATCTTTCTGATTCATCTTACAATTCACTACAGATGATGTGTGCATCAAAATGCTTCCGATTACAAGTAAACCATACGAATTCATCTTACAATTCACTACAGAAGACGAGTACACCAACATGTGCTTGCTGTCACAAATGAATCACACTGAGTCAGCTAACAATTCATTAGAGCAGACATATGAATTAAATGTGCTTGCTATTACATGTGAACTACGCTGATTCCTCTCACAATTCACAAGACTTGTGCATCAAAATGCTCACTAAGTAAATCCTACTGATTCATCCTACAATCCACTTGTAAGGTGCTATTAAAACATTGTTTTTCCTTGGTTTAAAATGTGTGTGTATGTGTGTGCATGTGTGCGTGTGTGTGTGTGTGTGTGTGTGTGTGTGTGTGTGTGTGGTTATGATCTATGTATAAGTTCACTATAGGTCACTATTAATAGTATCTCCAATGTCCCCTATTACATGAAGGATCAGCCAAGCAAATTAGCAATGACATGAGGGCATCATACAGTAATAATTATGATTAGGAAAATTATAATACAGAATAACATATCATAGAAGCTCTCTCTCTCCCTCTCTCTCTTTCTGTCAAATCTTCAACACTAACCTGAAAATAAAATAACCCCCACAATCCTCCTTCCAAAATGAAAAAAAAGTACAAAATGCTGCAACACTAATACATGCAACGCATGCGTATCAAATTTCTTCACCTCCAGTGCCGCAGAAATATTCTTGCCAACATGGCGTTCAAGACACAGTTCTATGCAAAAGATACATTCGCAAAAAAAGAAAAAGAAGGACAATAGGATTTGATGCAAAGTCAAGATAAGGTTATTTAATCAATTAATGTCAGTAGCAATTAAGATGTCATCATGGCCTAGAAACAACAGCTAAGGTTTTCACTAAGGCCGTTAGTGTTATCAATATACTGACAGTCACTCAAGTTACATGTCCATTCATGATCTCTGTTGAAGACAGATAAAATTCATACGTAAAAGTCCCCATGAACTTTTTTTTTTTTTTACTGTGTGGAATAAAACTTGGAAAATGCACTCATCAATAAAAGATGAGACAGACAACAGGACATATGGCAAGTTACATGCACGTCTCCGTCATGTATAACAAACTTGAACAGAGAACTGAGAGAGTTAGCTAGTTAGTAACTGGATTTTAATGTCCTGTAAATTGCAAAGGGTACTCTCAGAAAAAAAATAGTCTTCTGCATAAGTTGCAGTATACCTGACGAAGATATGCATGTCAAAACATGTGGCATGTCCCATTCCCCATCTGATCTTTTACAGGTAAAAGTATGCTTTCCCAGGTAAAGTGTGCTCTCCAAGATTTTTTCTTTTCTTTCTTTCTTTCACCGGCAGTCATGCATTAGTTTCCTCTATGTTAAACTACAACAAACTGTTATTGCGGAGCTGTAATTCAACTTGGCTTGAGTCTTCATTGCTGCAAAAGTACACCTCTACTTTAAAGGTATTAGAGTCTCAATCCGAGACCTGAACACAAAGTCACAATTGCAACGATCTTGTGTGAATACTGCCTGAGAAAATGCCAATGTCAAATATCCCTGCTGTGAAATGGGGCACTCTACAGATGACCACGACAGTGATGTCATAACATGGACTCACATGTACTATAGAAAAGCTACCACAATCATCTTCAATGGCAGTGTAAAAACGCTGCCCCTTCATGCCGCCCAAAATGCTGTTCTAACACGTTGGCCAAAGTGGAAAAAAGACACTGAAAAGACTAAAAAAAAAAGAAACAGACAATTTTCCTGAGAATTATGGATTACTCCAGAAAAAGTAGAATTTCTTTCTTTCCTGATTTCTTAAAATACAGTAAGGAGAAGGGGTGTACATAAAAACAAAAAAACAACAACAACAGCAAATGATTCAAGTTACTCGATTCAGATTTCTTATCAACTAAGCTGGAAATGATATTGCTTGTAATTATCAAAAGATTGCTGCCGTGTCTAAGCGCACATACCAAGCACAGCAAAAGCATGCCCACTCTTTGACAAGTGCCAACATGGAGAAAAAGGTATCCGGAGACCATCAGAATGAGATCTCTTCCTTATCGAAAACAAAACAAAAATAGCACAGCTAAAAAAATGAAAAACAAGCACTACAAAGCCTCCCCTAAAGTCTTCATATCTCACACAAGTCGGCAGACAAAAATCACACCATATACAAATGCAGACCCACTCAAACCTAACCTGAACTTGTACACTAGCAAGCCTAGTAAATCTAGACTTTTTAAGCATTCAAGACCTGGAGAGAGAGAAAAACAAAACACACACACACATGATAAGAACTTACTCATCAATACAGAAATCCACTTCCTGTATGCAGAGGGACCATCAAAGAAAAGCCACTCCAGAAATCAATCCAGAGGGGTCTTTAAAGAGGGTCCATAACCTATAAGGACCAAGATACACTAGCTGTCTGGCCCGTATGAGTAAGAGCAACAATCCACTTTTAAGGGTGTTCTTATATAGCCTGAAAGTTGCTTGGCGAAGTACCTTCAGCCGCTTCGCCAAGGCCTTTCTCTGCTGAAAGTACACCAGAAGTCTTGCTGTATGCAGTGTCAGAGAAGTGGCCACAACTGCCCTCACAGTGCATCTGATTGGCTGGTCATTTATGACATGACCAGGCTTATCTCTCTGTGACTGGGCCATCAGCCACTGGATAGAAGAGTCTCAGTCTGTGGACGCTGGAAGAAGAAACTGCGATGTTTCTGTTGCCCTGCAGGAGCTTCAGTGCACACTGTCAGACCTATCCGATGCCAGTTGTAAGAACAGGGAATAAAAGAAGGCATGTATTTCTGTGGCAAATCACTGAAGATTTGGGCCTGGATAGTCCACCATTATAATATTAAGAGCCTTAGCAACCAACGACGAGCGGGTCTTTGACAAGCTGGTGATCTACACTAAGAGTGGCCTTTACGTATCCAAACACACAGAGTGTCACTGTTTCCAATTCTCCCTGTGCGGGAACAGAATCAGAACATGCTCTGTTTCAATCAGTACAACACGCATACTGTAGCCAATCAGAGCGCATGTCACATCACACACCTCTGTTGGTACATGTTTTGGACAATGGGATTGCACATTTCTTTTTCGCCCTGGTTGAAATTTATAATTTCCCTCTTTAATAATTATTTGTTGTTGTTTTTCATACATAATACCTTTGACTCATGGTTTACCAAAAAACCATCTTTGTTATAATATCTCCAGTGCAAAGTTTTGGACACTGTTATGCTTTCAGTTGAAAGATAACTGGGCTGGAAGTGGAGCAAGGGGACCTTTGGATCTAACTATAAACCAAGGTCCCCCAGGTGTATATATATGCACACAAAAAAGATCCATACACATGTTAAAAGACCCTGCCATCCACATCAGGGTCTCATGGATCATGAAAATACCAAGACAACCCAGTTTGTGCACAGTAAAGTCGTCACAGTTTTCAACTGCTGAAGCTGGACTAGTACTACACAGAGCAAAAAGGAAGACCTTGCGTACAGCAGACTGACTTACAATATGGGGCAGTAAATGCGCCTCCACCCAAACGAAATCATCAGATTCACCCACAGCTCAGATACACGGGGAAGACGGCTGTTGTATCATGGCTTTACGTTTGAGAGGCTTACTGATTTGTGACAACATGAAGCGAATGATAACAGGTTTCAACACCAACAAAACTTAAAAGGTAGGCTGAGGCAAGCCCTGAGAGGTCTCTCACAAGGGCAGTCTTTCGCCTGGAGTTCCACTGGGCTACAACTGGGGGTCACAAACACTTATTAGAATTTGCGTGCAGCAAACACACTGTCCTGATTTTTTTTTAAATACAAACATGAGGCTACGCATGCTGACAGTAAAAAAAATTGTGAACAGTCCTGCACTTATGTAGTTGAAATTCAGCCTCTTGCACATACTGCAGAATTCTGTGCAAGCCCAACGGATAACAGCACTACTTTCGGTATCCTCAAGCTTGGGACCCTCCATGGCAATCAACATTTTTCCTGGCTGGTTCGTTTACCTTCTTGAGTAGGGCAGCCTAATGTCAACCGGCTAAGAGCTAGTGGAAGGAACTGGTTCAAAACTATCATCATGACTACAAAAATAAATAATTAAGTCTGTGTTCTCTGGTTTGTCTTTCACAATATGCTAAGCTGTGAAATGTGGTCCGTCCCACACATGTATGAACAGCAGGAAACTAGTACTGCGGAAATTGACGTAGGAAGTGAACTACCACTGACCTCGTTCAATGTCACCCACCCTGGTCTGGCTGAGCTGTCAAAGTTGATATGTTCTGACAACAGAATTTGCACCCAAACGTCAGAGAGGCAGAGACTGAGCAACAGACAGAGACTGCTTAAAGCCTATAATTAGAACGCATCCTGTCGCACCGATCTGGAATTTTGGGGGGTTTGAGCAATTGCATGAGGGTTTACTTTGCATCAAAAACTTGGTTTTCTTTTTATTTGCGACCCCTGCACGACTCTTTTACAAAAAAAAAAAGAAACACAGTAAAATCCATGATAAAAACACACCCCTAAAAGTGGTCTTCAAACAGAGAGGCGATCTTCAGAGAGGGGTGCATTCACCCTCCAAGCGCTGACTGCATGCAGGCCTACCCCCATCACATCTCTGCTACAGTGGGTCAAAATGCAGCCTCCATGGAATATCGACAGATGAGCCAGTTTTCTGTCAGTGCACAAAAGAAACAGAACTGGGACTGGCAGGGATGTAACCAACCAATTGGCAGGGATGTAACCAACCAATTGGCAGGGGGGTAACCAACCAATTGGCAGAGATGTAACCAATTGGCAGGGATGTAATCAACCAATTGGCAGGGGTGTAACCAACCAATTGGCAGGGATGTAACAAACCACGGCAGGGGGGAAGGACTCATTCTGAGAAGAGCTGTGAAACGATGTGATCTTCAGAAACAAAAGAGCAGTCTGGTCAATTCCTTCATCATAACACTAAACTGAACTACAACAAAGCAACCTGTCCCTTTGGAAATTACCCATTTAACTGTAACCATTTCCCTGCCCTCATGACATCCATGGCGAAAGGTTACCCATCCCACTCAAATTCCAACTGTTCGTGCATGTTCAGAAGCACAATTCTTGAAAATGAACATTTCCGGTTGGCTTAACCCGTGTGCAACTCTTCTAGAAAGGGATCGCATCAGTAGCACACATTCTTGGCAAAGAAAGGGTTAAAGAGTCATGGAGAGGGAGGGAGCAATAGGGGGAGAGGAGAGAGACACACACAGACACAATAGCAAAACTCAAACAGCAACCAAGTTATTAGCTTCCAGTTCCTGCTGTAAGTTACTTCTCTATTTTCATAATCTTACCATCAGGTAAAGAAAGCAAACCTTTGATCAAGACCAAAAGAAGACAAGTCAATAATCACACAGCAGCAAACTACTGAGGAACAACTACTTAAAATGAACTGCAGTCAGTGACCCCCACTGTAGACGACTCATGAAGTGTGCATCTTTGCCGACGATGCTTGCTGAAGATTCAAGTGCCTTGTGTGTCTTTTCTTTTTCTTTTGTGCAAGCATTACTGGCACTCCCGTGATGCGACGGCTGAAGCGACGACTCACGCAGCTCAGACAGGGAAGTGACGCAAACATCACAGTACAGTACACTTGGGCCGCCGTCGCTTCTTGTCTTCCTGTTTTACTGATGGTCTCTCTTCCGCTTGAAATTTCCTGCACAAGTACCACAAAGAACAAGGTAATTATTTCACAAAACCATCTGGTTAATCTTCTTCCTCTGCACTTCAATTTCCAACTGTCTGTGACAGTTCCACATCAGTGGCCAAAAGCATACAGGCTTGACTTCCTTTTTGAAGCCCATCTGAGGGACATGACATTGAGTCCAGTTCCCAGCAAAAAACAACAATACAAAGCAATGAGGCTGAGCCACAACTAATAATGTACCAGCATACCAAAGTCTGGCACAAAGAGACTGTGTGGTTCAGAAAATGTGTCACGGACAACCATTTACTCACAAAAGTGAACTGTATGACTTCGCACAAAACTTGGAACAAAAAAGGCTGCACAGTTCAGTGAATAGTTAGGAGACAAACAACCAATTTGAAAGTCTGAAACCATGTGACCTCCACAGTGTTACTTTCTATTTGAATTTTTTTTTTTTTTAAAACTGAGACATCAAATTTTGCCAGCATCACCTTGTAAGAAAGTACTCAAGCACGAGCTGCTCAGCTACACACAATGCAAAGAACTTCAGCATACTTACCGAACAATTCGAACAAGTTCATAGAAGGCTGCGTCAACATTTGTTCTATTTTTGGCACTGGCTTCAATGTAGCAGATCTTTAGACTTTTGGCCAGCTCCTGACCTTCCGTCGACTGAACCTGGTTGCAAAAAAGCATCTTCATCACCTCATGTCAGTTAACTTCATCATTACTGGCTCCAAGTGAACCTCACCTTAATAAGTTAAAACAACCAGCATGGCTGACTGGGCATTCAAAATACATCATCTATCTGTCAACTTATCTATTTCTATATATCCACTGTAAACTCCAGCACTCTAAGGGATAAAGCAATTAATTCGCTTATGTTAGTACAGGAAACTGATTATACTAAAATGAAAACACACTCTCTCTCTCTCTGATGCAACACAGTATATTTTTAAATCCATTAGAATATGCATACATAGTTACCTGTCAGTCCTGATAGTACTGACAAACTGTTGCCTTTGGCGACACTATCTCTTCTGTGCTTCACCTTAATAAGTTAACATAACCTGCATGGCTGACTGGGCATTCAAAATACATCGTCTATCTGTCAATTATCTATTTCTATATCCACTGTATATCTGTATGTTCCCCAAACAGTGAAATCTTTATCCTTTACAATTTCAAATCTCAGCCAGGCTATGCCAGGGAAAGCTAGCTTTCCAATGCATTTTCTAGGTCTGAAGAAGGCTAAGTATGTATATATACAATACCTACATTAGCAAAACTGCACTCATATAATTATCATAATGGACTCTGTGTTGATACTTACTAATCGTTGGGAATCTAAATCTGATTTGTTGGCCACCAGCAGCATTGGGAATTCATCTCGATCTTTCACCCGTAATATCTGTTTATGAAACTTGAAGATTTCTTCAAAACTGCAAGCAAAAGCAACAACAAAATTAATGATCATCTCGCAACATTTCTTCAGTTGTTCTGCAGCCTGGATACCATCATTAACAGGAAATGCTGATGCAACCAGGAACACACAAAAACACACTGTATACATACCAATACACACACACACAATCACACACACACACACACACACACACACACACACACACACACACACACACACACACACACACACACACACAAACAAGTTGAAAAAAGTAATTTGTGATACCTTCTTGTTCAAGATATTTAGCAAGAGTAATATATCCAAGTTACGTCTAAATTCATAAGACACTAAATATTCACAGGATGTGACATGCGTTTGTAAAAATATCTATGTGTTAAACACATACTACTTGAATGTCCTATTACCACAGAGTTATTTCGAAAAATGGACATGACTCAAATGCTTGCAACAACATAACTTCTAAGAGATATTGTGTATAATACTGATGTTATCAATCATATTGTTAAATTGATTGTTCATAGTCCTGTGGGCAAATCATTATTATAAAAAAAAATGTGTGTGTGCGTTGGGGGGGGGGGGGGGGGGGGGAGGTCTAAGTCACCTCAATGTGAAAAGACATCAAATAAAATACTGATCGATTGATGCAAACAAGTACAAGATCCATACCACCCCTATACCCTCACCACCACTGAGAAAAAAACAAAAACAAAACAAGCTAACATAGTAACAATGGTAATGAAAGACAACAAACAAATTATACACAAAGGTATTCCACCAAGTGACCATGGCAGCATCGCCAGCACACAAGAGTGAAGGTGTACAGCTGACACACACACGCGCACACAGAAACACAAACAACTACAGGATCCCTCCTCAAAGATCAAAGAAACAATCAGAGGAACTATGATCATCAGACTGCTATGAACCGCTTCCTCAAAACATTTTTTTTTAAAGAGCTAGGACTATCAGACTATTATAAATCTCTTCCTTAAAATTTTTGTTTTTTAAAAGACGAAGAGGAGGAAATTGGCTTAACAGACTGCAATAAACCTCTTCCTCAATTTTTTTAATTTTTTAAAGAGCTAGGACTATCAGACTATTATAAATCTCTTTCTTAACACCCCCCCCCCCCCCCCCCAAAAGATGAAGAGGAGGAAATCAGCTTAACAGACTGTTATAAATCTCTTAACAGACTGTTTTTAATCACTTCCTCAAAGAAAAGAAAAACAAGGAACTAGGATCAACAGACTGTTATAAATCTCTTCCTCAAAGGAAAAAATAAATAAATAAACACAGGAAAGGATCAGACTTGTCTCACTCCTGCCCACATTTACATGAATGTGTGTTCAGGAAGTGAGGTCTCAACACCAGGTGCACACAGCCCTGTGTAAAAATAAGACCAACTGTTATTCATGATCAAAGTCCTGAAATCAAGACAATTTTGTTTTGTTTATGTATGTGTGAATGGGCTCAGTGCTAAATAGTAGCATCTGGCACTCTCACTCATTTTAGGCAACACTGAACAGAGCTGTACTGTGGGTGTGACAGTGATCATGGATGAACGAACCAACACCAAGGAACAGTCCTTGTGCTTTTGGCAACAGAGCTGTACTGTTGTTGTGTGGGTACGACTGTGATCATTGATGAATGAACCAACACCAAGACACAGTCCTTGTGCTTTCACTTGGCGAGAATTTATCCCATAGACAAATAAACACAGTGCTCACACAAACTTGTGAACCTCACAGTAATAATCAGTATATGCACTCAAAGAACCAAAGAGCCACTGAAGTGATGAGACCTATACATATAGCAAAGACAGACTAACTGGCAGCCAGACTAAACACCTCAAAGACAAAATAAAGCAGACACAAACTGCAGCCTACTTTTTTGTTTTATGTAATTTATTGACTCATATAGTGGCAGCATCTTCATTTTGCTTGGACTTCCTCCTTGCATTTCCAGTGATCTACTGCCAGTCATTATCTAAGGTGACAGGGTGAGGCTGGACTGTTGGTGATGGCAAGAACTTTGACACAACGTCCACATCCGTGTACTTTAAGCACAAAAAATGCTCTAGTTCAGGTGCAAGAGTGTGGAGCAACAAATCAACATAAAAACAACAAAACAGAATGAACATTCAACTCTGTGTGTATGCATGTGTGTGTGCGTACATGCATGCGCATGTGTGTGTGTGTGTGTGTGTGTGTGTGTGTGTGTGTGTGTGTGTGTGTGTGTGTGTGTGTTTGCATGGATGTGTGTGTGTATGCAAGTGTATTATATGTGTATGCATACGTCTCTACATGCATGCATACATGTGTGTGAATGCAAGTGTATGTGCATGCATGTGTGCGTTATGTGCATGTGTACATGTGTGTGAGTGTATGTGAGGTTGTACATGCACACAGACATGTGTTTGCCTACTTAAGCACACACACACTTCAGCATCTGTGTACTTCAGCATGTATGCATACATGTAGACATGCCTCTAGGCGTGTGCTTGCATGAGCCAGTAAGTAAGTCACATCCCTGTTGACGACTTAAAAGGCTGTGTAGGCTGCAGGCACATCAACCCCCACAATAGATGCAGGCAACAAAACTGCTCTGCAAGTTAACATGCAGCCCAGAACTTTTGATCCAAACATGACTACAACCCACGCACCACGCAGAATAAATCGTTAAATAACAGCACAGAGATTTCACTGCAGACTGCACAAGGCAAAGCATGAAGAATTTCACAGATCAATGACCTCAGCCAGGTGGAGCAGGCACAGGTATAAAGCCAGAGACATAGACTGGAAAGGAGGCAGCCACGCAGATCAATAATGGAGCGAAGAAAGAATGAATGAGTGCAGGGGCAGGCAGGGGGAAAACAGGGTGGGTGGATGGGGTGAGTGTGTAAGGGGGTGGAGGGGAGGGGGGGGGGAGGAGACAAATGGGTTGGGAACAAATCAAGGAAATACCTACACACCTGTTTCTATCTGTGACCGAGTAGACCAGAAGGAACCCTTCCCCGGATCGCATGTACTGCTCCCTCATTGCACTGAACTCCTCCTGACCAGCTGTATCCAGAACTGGCAGAGAAATCAAGCAAAGAAAAATTAAAGCAGTTTAAACAAACAAACAATGTCTGCATTAACAGTAGTGAACAAGCAGTATCTTAATATAAGCACATTATATGTATCACATGATATGGAAGTGACAGATAAAATCTTAAGCAAAAACAGCACCCCCCCCCCCCCCCCCCCCCACACACACAAAACAGAAACACATGACATAACAACCCTTAACTGACTGGTCAAGAAATGTTATAAATCTTGAAGCAAAACAGCACACACAGAACACACACACACACACGCATGCACACACACACGTGCACACACGTACGTACACACCACTGTACATGGTCTTCATTGTGACAGTGAACCAGTTTTGTGCAGCACATTTCTCAGGGGCAATCACACCCGCAGAGCTCCCCTAGACATATTTATAAATTATAATATTTTACATCTGTGCTTGCACCGATTGCCTGCTTCACACATCTTAACAGAAGGACCAAGAAATGCCCAACTGAGTAACACTGATCTGTGATCAGTACAATAATGTACATAAAGTCACTTTTTTCTTTCTTTATGAGACTAAAAAAGTATGCAGATCAATCTGTCTGCATCTTCTAAAGCTTTCACAGTATTAAACCACCACCAGACATTTTTTTAAATCTTAGACAGTATTGCTTTCACTTGATGAATCACTTGCGGGAAAATTGGGTTTCTTTACCAAGGTATGGCTACATACAGTAGCTGCATGCTAAGTTAAGACTTATTTAGTCTGTTGCATCTCCCATCTTTTACATGAACATGGAGTGTTTTGTGCCTTGAGAAGTTTAATATGAAATATGGTTTAAATACTGACTTTGTTAATGTTATATACAACAGTTGTGTTCAGGCTGTAAAGAAGTATATCAAGGGTCTGCAAATTGCTGTCTAAAGTAACAACTCTTTAAACATGAGAAAATCCTTAACAATAATAGCAATGCACAGAAAGGAACAAAAAGTTATTATGACATTTTAGCTGAAAATAAAAGCAAACCAAAGTGCTGCATTAAATGGGACAGCAAACTGTCTAACAATTATAACTGGTATACATTTTACAAAATTTAAAAAAAATATGAAGTACAACTGAAATGGTTTTAGATATGTTTAGTTCACAGGATTCTTGCTACAAATTTTATATTAAAAAGAATGAAACTTTCACTGAAAGTCACAAATGACAAAAAAATACCTTATGTAATGCACACAATGAAAATACTCCCCATCTGTTTTGGAGATGTGATATTGTGCAGCATTTTTGGTCAATGTTTGAAACATTTGTGAATGAAAAGTATATTTATAAACGTGACAAATATGAAACTGAAAGAAGACTTTGTACTGTTTGGTAATGCAAAAAAACTTTGAATCAGATGAAATCTTTGACTTTATTGTATTGTTTGCAAAATTTTATAAATGGATTATGGAAAATAAACACCTGCTTTTTCATGTATTTCAAAAACAACTGACAACAAAGCATAAAACAGAAGAATATACAACATGGAGCATGCCTCATTCTGGTCAAAATGGCTTTGTTATTATATATGTCCTTTGTTCAGAGCGATGGCTAAATTTGTATGACCATATCTATACCCTCACATCATATCTAAATAGTTATGGACACCAATTAATATGTAACTCTGGTGCTCTAACATAAGTACCACCACTGCTATGTAACTCCCCCCACCCCCTCCTTTTTTGCCCCTCCATCTCCTCTGTCCCCACCTGCTACTGTTGTTACCATCACATTCTTTCTCCCCTTTATACATGTTGGTTACTGCTGTTGTTGTGCACGTTTTGTTGTTGTTGTTGTTGCTTTTTTTTTTTGTTGTTATTTTGTTGTTGTTTGTTGCCGTTGTTGTTTCTTTTCTTTTCTTGTTGTCATTATCAATGTCTGCCTGTAGCTTTGTTTATAAATTCTTGTCCCTACTATTTTTGTTTTGTCCTTTTCTCTGACACCAATATATAGTCTGTACATATTTTGAATTTGTGTGTATGCCTGGTGTATGTATATGTCCACATGCTTAAAAACTGAATTTTCAAAAAACAATTTTTTTTAATTTTAATTCAGAATCCACCCACAGTAACTGTCTGGCAATGCTTTAGAGTTTTGTTAATCGAGATATATTTATGACTGTATTTTTAACTGTACTCTTGTGTAAATATCCCACAGTATTTCCCCTTTTCTTGTCAGTTCTTTGAATTTCAGCTGATGTACCTTTAATTTTAGGATGCGGCTATTTGCAGCGCGGCGGTGTGAATTAATGACACATGGATTCTTATTAGCAGAGCAGCTGTGCGAATAGTGGCCCATGGAGTCTTACTGGCACAGCGGCTCTGCAAATAGTGGTCAGTGGTTTCCTTATTGGCACAGCTGTGAAAATAGTGACCCACTGCGCCATATTTTTTGCTGCTGTTCATAGTTTATTAGGGGTTGTGAAGTATAGCATAAAATTTGCATTGCAATTAACCTACAATATGGGCACATTGCAGTTTTCTTGCATCTGGAATTCTGCCATCCTCTCAGTCTCGTTCAAAGCTTTCTGCCAGTGAGGATTTTCAGTTGCAGTTTTCAGCCCCCCCCCCCCAATGAATGATGTGGTCTTTGATGCTTCCCAAGTGTTTTAGTTGTTTCATAATCATTTCAAGTGAGTGGGAGCGAGTGATTAGGGGTGCAGGGAGCAGGAGAGATTTGTTGAAGGGGTGGGGGGGGTCGGAATTTATGTGTGTGTGATAGAGAAAGAAAGGGAGGGGCAAGCAAGAGAGAGAAAGGGAGTGCAGTGTATGTGTGAACGTGTTTGCATGCAACTGGATGAGAAATGGTCAGAGGATTGAATGACTGTTATTATGTTGCACGGGTTGGGAGAAAAGACACAATATAGACAGAAGACCCATGAGAAAGAGAAGACAACAACAGGTAAATTGAGACAGGAATAGTTTCAGCATGGCGGAACTTGAGACGGTTTTCGTGTTGGTTTGACTGAATATGATGGAAAGCATACGCCGTACACCACTGCAACCAAACAACACAAGTTACTTAGTAATTGGATTTTAATGTTCTGTCAACCATACAGGGTCACCTGTAACTGTTATCGATACAAGATGAAAGAAAAATAAAAAAAATGACTGGACACACAATACAAAAATAAAAACACCGGATGTTATATCAGATGCATAACACTAGTGTCACATGGCAGCATTGAAGCTGCACACACCACCTACCATATTCTAGCTGCTCAACAAGAGCCATACAGAAAAGTCTCTTAAAAACAAAACAAATTGAGTCTTCTGGAAAAAAAAGTCAGGAGAATGGACCATTAGCTCTAAGTTCCAGCTCCAAAGTGCTTGCATCCTAGTTTTTATATATATATATATATGCGTAATTAAACTTCTTTTCATACTTGGGTTGTCCCTCTACTACTTTTTCATTGGCACTATTTACACTGTGGCTGGCCACTGTGCAAAACTGAATGCTAGTTGCCAAACGGCAAACTGAATGCAAAAGGCTTCTTTACACTTTGTAAATTCACTCCAGCTGTCGAAGGTCTGCCCTACCTCCACCTTACAACTGTTTCATAGTTTGAAATGGCGGCAAGTGATCGCGTGATATAAATCAGGTACTGTGATTGGTTGTCTGCCACTCCGCAAAGAAGCGAATGAGTGATGAGAGTACACAGAGCGGCTGTGCGAATAAGGAGCATCAGACAAATTATTTGCAGAGCGGCGGTGTGAATAGCCACTCCGTTAATTTTATGTGAGATGCCAGCACAGCTACAAGCAAAGGAGTCTGACATGTTTTTGTCTTCTTCAGAGGAACAACACACTTTGACTGATTTATTTATATATAATATATATATATATATATATATATATATGAACACTTGTTGAGCACCTCATCTCAAGATGAACCCTAAGCACTTCACAATGAAAACTATCTGTCTATAGCACTGTTCTCTGCTCCTGAACAGACCCATGGTGCTCTAGTCGTATGCGACTGTGAATGAGTGTCTGTAGCTTTAAACAGTGCATTCCAGTTTCCCCTCCCACACACCAAGATGAAGTATATATATATATATATATATATGTACAAAGCTCAGCTACATAGTTGAGCCAGGGACCAAGTCAAACTCAGAATAAACTCTGCAAAACACTTCCTGACAGTCCTGTAAGACTGAACTGCTTGATCACCATCAATATAACTCACGACTATAAAACATAATTCGGTCAGTGGATGAGTAACTTCTGTAATGCTTTACCACAGAACCTGCCAATGGGATGACAGTAAGACACTAAGAGCCCACAGTATTGCTTACAACTTAAGAGTAAAACCCCAGATGCTAAACCAGTACAGGCTGCTATTTTAACACTTATTTTATAACTAAGTCTATCTCATGGACATGGGCACCAAAAACGGCTTGAAAAAGATGTGGTCTTCTTCTTCTTCAACACTCAAAATGATAACTCTGGTTCTTTGCAGGAAGACTGTGGTGTGCTGGAGGTCATCCAGGTGGCCTAAAAGCTGCCTCACCACAAAGTGCAGTGAATGTGCTTGACATGTTTGAAATGGGTGTGACAACTTTAAGGCAGTGAAAGTGGTTCAGAGAAACCTGTTAGAAAATTATTGTAACCACTGAGATACACTACCATCTACACTACCAGAGCTCTACTAGCAACGACCCTATTCTCTTCCCCTCTAGGACACACACACATGCACACACACACACACACACACACACACACACACACACACACACACACACACACACACACACACACACCCCTCTCTCTCTCTCTCTCTCCCTCCTTGTTTTTTTTTTTTAAATAGTTTTTCAAAAAATGGTCAAACAAAATTACAGCTCACATGGTGGTAGGTCTGACCATTGCTGATATTGGCAGCAAAAGTGGTTCAGAGAAACCTGTCAGAAAATTATTGTAACCACTGAGATACACTACCATCTACACTACCTGAGCTCTACTAGCAACGACCCTGTTCCCTTCCCCTCTAGGACACACACACACACACACACACACACAACACACACACACACACACACACACACACACACACACACACACACACACACACACACACACACAATATCAGCAATGGTCAGACCTACCACCATGAGCTGTAATTTTGTTTGACCCGTTTTTGAAAAACTTTTTTTTTTTTTAAAGGAGAGACAGAAAGAGAGATGTGTGTGTGTGTGTCCGTCCTAGAGGGGAAAGGAACAGGGTCACTGCTACTAGAGCTCTGGTAATGTAGATGGTAGTGTATATCAGTGGTTACACACACACAAACAAAATTACAGCTCACATGGTGGTAGGTCTGACCATTGCTGATATTGTTTCCAGTACATATGCTGATCTTAACCGATAAAACTCTGGCAATTATCGTTTAAGGTGAGCCCTGAAAGTCTCCACCACCAGCCAAAGTTGTGTGCAGTGGGTATGCTTGGAGTGGGAGATGTTCTGCGGTCAAGCTGCCAGTCTGACGTCACTACAGACTGGGGAAGAGTTCTAACTGATCAACTTTAAACTTGCTAAAGAGGCAGTGGCTCTGACGGTTGTGGTCTGTAAACTGTACTAGCTGTATAGGACGCTTTTAGGTCAGCTGCTCTGAGCACCTCAGAGTGTGTTAAGTGTAAGAATGTCCATCCATCTGCATTGTTCCTTTAGTTACAGCAGATGGTAAGGTTCGGATCTGCTGTGGGCAGTGGATGACTGCTGCTGCCGCTTGCTGTGTTGCCTTGCTGGTGTCATACATTATAGTGTTTTAAACATGGTGTGTGTTGTGTGTGTGTGTGTGTGTGTGTGTGTGTGTGTGTGTTTGTGTGTGTGTGCATGCATTGTTTGTGTGTGTGTGTGTGTGTGTGTGTGTGTGTGTGCAAGTGATTGCGTGCATGTGTGTGCATATGTGTGCGTGTGTGTGGTGTGTGTGTTGTGTGTGTGTGTGTGTGTGTGTGTGCTGGAGCAGTGATGGTAGGTGTGTTAAGTGTAAGAATGTCCATCCATCTGCATTGTTCCTTCAGTAATAACCCCCCATCTGCCCATCCAAAAACAGGTACACCCCAAAATACAAGTGTCATGTCATGTCCTGTCACACAAGAGGCAAATGAAGCATTTGCTAGGACTAGCTTGCTAGGAGAGGAGCATGATACAAAACAGGACAAAGTATTAATACAAAATCGGTCACCCCTCAAATGTTTAGTCTCAATATTTTTACAGTGGAACCCTGATGAAAGAGCTGACAGCCCATGCGAACAACAGGCACTGAGAGTGAGACTGCCCCTCTTTCAGGCCCTGTGATGGCTGACATACATGTGACCCATTCGATCAGAAAATGTGTTGTGACCCATTCAATCAGAAAATGTGTTGCTTTTGAGACTCTGGTGCCGTGTACAAAAGTATGTATACAATAATTAAGCAGTATATTTTAATATTACAGTATAAATAAAGTTCTGGTCTGCTGAAGATGGACAGTCAAGCAGGGGGTATTGACTATTGCCCCTACACTTCTTTTGTAATACATGCGGTTAAAATTAATGGCCTCTGGCGAGGGAAATAGTTTACACAGCATCATGATTGTGAAAACAGAGGGAGTTTACAAAACACCTGACTTTTAATTAGTTTTAAAAGATCGGGGTGGTCCTTGTAACTATGTAAGCTGACATTTTGTCCAGTGTTCCACCGTATGAGTGTAAGGTGACCTTTTGTCCAGTGTTCCATTGAATATGAGCATAACTGTAAGGCAACATTTTCTCCAGTGTTCCAGTTCCACCATAATTATAACAAGTGTAAGGTGACATTTTCTCCAGTGTTCCCCCCTATGAGTGTAAGGTGACATTTTCTCCAGTGTTCTACCATATTATTTTTGTAAGATGACCTTTTGTCCAGTGTGCCAACTTCCATTGTATCATGAGTGTAAGGTGGCATTTTTTCCAGTGTACCCCATATGAGTGTAAGGTTACATTTTTTCCAGTGTACCCCATATAATGAGTGTAAGGTGACATTTTTTCCAGTGTACCCCATATAATGAGTGTAAGGTGACATTTTTTCCAGTGTACCCCGTATAATGAGTGTAAGGTGACATTTTTTCCAGTGTACCCCATATAATGAGTGTAAGGTGACATTTTTTTCCAGTGTACAAATAATGAGTGTAAGGTGACATTTTGTCCAGTGTTCCACCACATAATAAGGCTATTGCTAATTAATACCAATGCAGGACCCCTGATGAAAGACCATACCTCTTTCAAAAACCACTTTTTCTGAAACCATTTCCCCTGGCCCTGCCATATTTCCATGTATATGAACCGCTGACCAAGGACCACTCCTAACGGAAAGTGAAAGTTACTTACATTTGATTTTTTTATTTATTGATTTTTTAGATTTTTAGCATGTTTTGAAAAGATGGGTTTCATTATATACCTTGCATGTGACCTGAACCAGAATGATGCAGACCTTGGTTTCAACTTGCCCAGACATAACTGTACTGGTTGACTGGGCGTAACACACCAAGTTACTTACTTACTTGGTTTTAATTCCCTTTTTTTTTAAATGCACAGTTATTTGTCAACAGTTCATCTAAGTATCAATCCTATTATAACAAGCTACATGTGCATGAATCTCAATGTGAACTCCTGACTACATAACTTAAAAATGCAGTTTTGTTCACACATTTCAAACCTACATTGATTGAATTTTGAAGCATGACCCCCCACCCCAATACTGATACAACTGTGCACTGATCTGCTCAAAGTCAAATGAAATGCTGTGTGATCTACAACAAAATACTGAAGGGGGAAAAGTCTGGGAGATGGGGTGGAGCACATGTTTATTACTGACTTTCCAAATACCACATCAAACTGAAGTGAGCTTCTGAAGAAAAATCACAATGTACACTAAGAGCTGCTATACTGAGGTTCACCTGTACAGCTCTGTGCACAATGCACTGTCTTAAGCAGCGACTGACTGGTAAAATACATTAGATTACCAAGTTGAAAGAACAAGCTACAAACTACAAAGCATCTTGACATTTAAAGCTCATGAAAGGCATCAACCAAGGGTGAGGTTCTATGGACTGATACAAGATCAATACAATGTTAACTGTAAGTGTAATTATGATGTGCTGATATTGCTAAACTACAATGTGGACCGATCTGCTCAAGGTCAAATTATGAAATACTGTATGAACTATGATCAATTGTAAAATCACAAAATACTCCTCTCAAGTTCTCAACATTTTCCACTTTGTTAAGTTTAACCGTGTCCTTTAAAGATTATATAAAATATAATGATATTTTTAAGAGAGATAGCATGTATGCAAGTGTGTGTGTGTGTGTGAGTGTGAGAGACAGACAGACAGACAGACAGACAGACAGACAGATGGACACACACGGACAGACACACAGACAGAGTTGAAACACACATGCAAGCATAGTATTAATAATAGCAAATTTATAGAGTGCATTCAATGACTCAAAGCACTTTACAGCTTAACATAAAAAAATCATGGACTGTGGAAGTTGGAACACATAAACTTATACTCAGAAATCAATCAATGGCATAACAATACATTTTAAAACAAACATACTCATTCTTACAAAGCATAATGAAACAAACACACACACACACACACACACACACACACACACACACACACACACACACACACACACACACACAACCTCTCACACACAACACACACACACACACACACACACACACACACACACACACACACACACACACACACACACACACATGACAATACATGCAACCACACACAAAACAGCAACAAAAATACATGTGTGCCTGTGTGTGTGTGTGTGTGTGATGAATGCTCTGTGTGTGTACACTGTATGACAAAAAAATATAATCTAACAAGCCAGCAAACACAAGCACTGCATACATGTATAGATCTAGTAAAACTACTGCTTTGGTGGCATCTTGTTAACTTACATTTGCACCACTTTTATCATTGCAAGCAGATGGTTTTGTTCACCGAAGTACTACAACCTGTATTGCCTGATACAACTGTAATGGTTGACTGGGCATTAAACAGTGACCGAATTACTTACCTATAACTTACAGTACAAACAATATGATCCGACTGCTTGCTACTGATTATTATAATTTTACTCTCAGTGTGTATACTTTGCACACTGCAAGTATAACTTTTCTTCTTCTTTTTTAAGAACTGAACAAACAATATATGTCTCAGTCTCACAAAACAACAAAAACCACTTTGTTAAACTCACTTTACAACATTCTGATGATAAATATAAAATGAAGGATTTGATCTGTCCTGTGTTGAAATTTACCCCTTTGCCAAGTAATGATTATAATGGGTTGCACAAGTCTGTTGTCTTCCCCCTTGTTAAAAATGTGAAATGTCATTCTGACCAACTGCTGCCATTAAGTTATTAGCTCCCTCTGTTTGTTAATTTGCATTCTTCAGCTGTGTTTCAATGCTGCCACTTAATGATGTTAATGAAATATTCATGATGGCCTTGGAGTAAACATTTCTTCCGGCATCAGATTACGCTTTGCATCAGACACAAAATAGCATTGCTGATACTGATAGATTCCATTGAGCAATAATTATTTCTGTCAATGTTGCAACATGGACCGACAGACTACAGCCTTCACATAAGACAATCAGCTCAGCTGCTGCAATCCAGTAAATGACACAGAAATGGCCTGCTGCAATAAAGTGCACACATATCTTTTCCTCAACAAAGCGAATGGCTGAACATAAATTTTTAACAACGACTGGATTAAAGCACACTTTGCCGTGTCCCTTCCTCCCTAATTTTACAATCATAATTACAGTACACAAGTGCTTCCTTTCAGCTTTATCCTCATACTTCAGTCAGGACTCTCATAGTGCTATGCAGAAAGAACAAGATGCCTGATACCATAATAGCATATTTTTTGTGTTATCAACACATGCAATCTTAAAGTCTAATACTTAGTATCTTTAATATCATTTTTATAGTGTTTACACACATCATCATTCACCCTGGACAGCTTCTACTTCTAGAATAACACATATAAAGAAATGTGCACGTTCTGTGATCTTATGTTGGACTGAGACCAAAAAAAATACACTCAACAAATATTAATTACGACATTATGATTTTAAAAGTCAGACATAGAAGTGTGATTAATGACACAGACAAGATGTGTTCAGGTGTTTACACACAAAAGTGGACTATCACTAGTACATGTATAGTACCATAAAATTTCATGGTCTAAGCGAACCCTTTCAGTTCCACGTTCTGTCATGATGCTGCCTTAAAAATAGTCACCCAAGTGATAGACAAGTCCATCTAATTTGGGTTCTACTGGACAAATTAATACAATAAAATCATGGTCTAGCTGAGTTTAATAACAGATTTTATTGCGAGGCAGAATAATGTTCCACTATTGTAATAAATAATAGGTAAAGATCTGACAGCTTTTTGAGACCACAATGACTTGCAACACACACACACACACACACACACACACACACACACACACACGTGCACACGCACACCAGAACCTGAGGATCCATTCCTCTACAAAATCAGTACAATATATACTAATATTAACATCATATATAGTTACTTTTGGCAGAGTAAAACAACAATGCATGACAAAACCGAATGATGGCAAATCTGATTTGCGGTGGCATGATGTGAGCGTGATGCATCGTGTCTGATCCAGCTAGATGTATACATTTACCTTATAAATAGACTCCTGAAAGAAATGCATGGGCAGGATGGATACTAAGAATAAGATACCCCCAACCCACCAACAAAAATGCATGGGTAGGAAGGATACTAAGAATAAGATACCCCCAACCCACCCACCCCCAAAAAAAAGAAGAAGAAAAAAAAGAAGTATATGTCAGTTGTCACTATGGGTTCCAAAAAAACAAAATAAAAACTGGATAAGCTATATATGTAATTTTACGGTCTAGATGTAATTCTTTTGTCTTCAACTTTACACTTAAATTGTGGTTTACAAACAAAAATGGAAAATGCATTGCTGGCAAACAAACACATGTACACATGTGTCAATTTAACCCCCTTTTCACCCTCCCCCCTCTCCCAAAGGTTCTGCCACACTTTCTTAACCAGCAGCCCCTCAGTCTAAGACAAGAACCCCCAGAGCTTGCCAAATGAGCAACGCCAAACAGGTCAGTTGGAAAATGTCAGCCCAGCCACTGACTGCACTCTTGGTAACCAGGGCAAACCCAGTAAGCTGAAAATTTATCAGTCTTCCCAGCTATGCCTGCCATTTCCTTAGGCAGGCTGTTTAACCATCTCACTGCGAAAAATTACGCATTTTGGTGCAGTTTCCTCCTAGGAACAGTCACAAGAAAGGGTCAGGCTGACCAAACTAGCTGATTTTCATAATACAGTAATTCACGAGAAGCTAGAATTCAAGCATAAAGTCATACTGACATACATTATATACAGCATTCTATAAGAACAGAGAACTTTGCCAATCACACCCTATGATGTGATAAAGGAAGGGAAAAGGTTAATCATTAATGTAGAAGAAAAAAAAAAATGTCAACAGCTATATATATATATATATATATATATATATATATATATATAATAGCAGATCTGCCAGGTAAAATGGCTAATTAGAAGTCTAAAGAACACAGCTGATGTATGCTCTGTAGGACTGTAGCCTGGGTTTTGCCAAGAATGCATTTATAGTTAACCCTCCTCAATGATCAACCTTGGGCAGTCAGAGACCTAACCCCACACCACAGCCCCATTTTACATGCTTCAGAACATCTCTCTCTCTCTGCATACTTCACTCATCTTTAGTGAACAACCTAAACTTAATTATTTTTTTATGAAAGGAGAAATGACTGCAGCTGCAAAAAGAAAAAGAAAAAAAAAAGGTCAAGATCTCCGACACTATCTCTTCAGTCTTCTGGGTCCATCAGCACAGAATTACACTAATTTACAACAAACAAACAAATGTAAATCACAGAAAAGCAGGGAGAGGAAGAGACAGAGAGAGATAGAGTGAGTGACTGACTATGAGTGGGAGTGAGAGATAATAATAACAAGGTAATGTTTAAAAAAATAAAAGAGTTAAAGCTGTGTCAGCACACAGACACAGTCTGGTTTGACCAAATCTCATAATTAAATTCTAAGATTGATCAAAATATGAACAAAAGAAAGAAGGGCAAGAAACTGGAAACAAAACTCAAAAGATTCAAACAGAAACAGATAGCAGAGACAAAGATCTACACAAAGTGACAGAAACTGAGAAAGACTGAGAGAAAAAGAAAGTAAAACACATGCATATATTCATAGTAACACTCATACAAAGCACTGAGAAAGTGAACAGACAGGCAAACAATGCGAAGACACAGGCAGGTACACACGCAAAGAGTGGGGGAGGGGATACAAGGAAATTTTACTGGTCGCACCAGGTCTATCAATGATAGTTTAATACTGAAAGTGATAACATTTTTAAATATTATACATTTACTCGGTAATTAGTAATTGTTTACTAATACTAATAGTAAAACAGCAATACTGGCACAAGTTTGACCAAAACATCTAGCTAGGTAAGTTGTAAATTCATAAAATATAATTGAGTATCACAGTTAATACAATGCCTTGTGCTGTATCCTTTTTTAAATTATTTTTTGATAAAAAAAAAAAAAATTAAACACACAAAAGTTTTTAACACACAGGAAAATAGCACCTGAAGTGAGGAAGGAAGAAATTTTTTCCTTTTCTGCCCAGTCAACCAGGACAGCTATATCAAGCAGGGGTTGCAAATGTGCACAAAAATCATGTTGTTTTTACACAAAAATAAACCCTTCTCATGCAATTGCTCAAACTACATACATTATAAATTTTACTATACACAAAAAAAGTCCAGAATACATTTTAGTTAAAGGCTTTAAGCACTCTCTCTCTCTCTCTCTCTCTCTCTCTCCTCTCTCTCTCTCTCTCTCTCTCTCTCTGTGTCTCTCTCTCTCTCTCCATCTCTCTGATGTCAGGGTGTGAAGTCAGTTGTTATCTAGAACATATCAACTTTAACAACTGCTAGGCCAAAGGGGGTGACATCAAACGATGTCACTGGTAATTCACTGCCTGTGCAAGTTTCTGGCTGCAATACTAGTTTTCCACCATTCATTTGCATGTGGGACTGACCACATTTCACAGAGACTTCAGCATAATGTCATGAAAGGCAATGCACAAAAATTCTGACTTTTCTTCTTCTTCCGTAGTCATGAAGGTACTGATAGCTCTACATCAGTTCCTTCTGCTAGCTCTGAGCTGGTTAACAATAGGCCACCTACTCAAGTAGGTTAACAAACCAGCCAGGAATCTGTGACTTGTGTGAATACTAATGAAAATCTAAGATCTAACCAGTCACCTGTGAGAAATGTTGATTGCCATGGAGGCTCTTAAAAGTTAAATTCAAGGATACCAAAAGTAGTGTTGTTATCCATCAGGCTTGCACAGAATTCTGCAGTAGTGGCAAGACGCCAAGAGGCAGAATTTTTAGTAGATAAGTGCAGGATTGTTCTTGAAAAAATTGCTATGAATGTGCTTATTGCTATGTTTGGTTACACACATTTTTTCCATGACGCTGCATTTGCAAGTTCGAAAAAGTGTTTGCAACCTCTGATCAAAGCAAGTAAGAAACACAGGCAGACAGAGAACAACAAAGGTTTAAAACAAGAACAGCAAAAAATATAAGACAGAAGAAAAATTAAACTAGCACTGATGCACTTACTGTCTAGCCGGGCTACAACATCATCTATCACACATTGCTTGGTGTAAGAGTCTTCTATCGTTGGATCATAATCCGTGACAAAGTAGGACTGCAAAGAAAACAAAATAAAGACAATGACATCAAATTCTTCTATTTAAAGTTATGATCACATACTGAACTTTGCACACATCATACATGTATACATACATGTATACAAACATAATGCTGACAGGTGCTCTGCTAGTCACAATGAAATACCACCTTAAGTCCTACCCTTCAGTCTTATGAAAGCAATAACAAATACTTAAGTAAAGTAGTCTGGGTAGGTGATTGTAAGTGTAATGTACTTTGTGCGTACGTGTGTGTACATCATGTGTCTGTGTGTTGTGTGTGTGTACATGATATGTGTGTGTGTGTGTGTGTGTGTGTGTGCTTTACAACAAAAGAAGATTGGCCTCAGCCCTCTTATCATGGTCTTTTAGTTCCACCAGGGGTTCCAGCATAGCCTGACCTAACCAAGAAATGTCACTTTAAAAGTCACACACTGATGTCAGATAAAATGCTGCACAAACTCAAAGTGCATGGATGCACCACTTGGGCAACTGCTTCCTGCTTACAATTACAAAGACAGTGTACATTCAGATACAGAGCCTTTTAAGTTTAAACTCCTGGTGGCTGCTTCAGCAGCACTGGTACTGTGGTACTGGTTGTGGTAATGTAAATATTTAAAATATTAGTTACTACTTCCTAGTATACACAATGGTACCCGTAAAAATAAAAATAAACTTCAGATAAAATTATGCATAATAAACAAATGTTATTCAGTAAACACAAATGTGTGTTTTATAATCTGACACACTAAGTTGGGGCCTGACACACTGATCTTCTGACCCATGCATCACCAGTATGCATTTGATTTAACCCAGACACACTGTAGTGAAACTAACAAAAGCAAATGCTACATGTCAAAACAGGTTGGTGTTGCGCTTGTCAGTTGCTTCAGTGTCATTCACTCACTGATTCGCTCTTGTGCCTCATGTGTGTGTGTGTGTGTGTGTGTGTGTGTGTGTGTGTGTGTGTTTAGGATTTCAGACACCTTCTAACCTAGCACTTAGTAGTGCTCAGTAATGATGTTCATTCAAAATAATATACATTTGACCGAGTTGAGTCAGCACACCACTGACACTGTTTTAAGCTCAAGTGAGTGATGTATTAGTCATTAACTAGATCCAGATCTACTGGTAATTAACTATATCCAGACCTACTGGTAATATGGCATCTTAAATGATTTTTCACTGGAACTGGACAGAACAGTCTCTTAAGTTAGTCTAAAGCCTTCACCTTGCCAATAACTTAAATGATCAAAGGAAGAACACTACGATATCAATTATCATCTAACTATTCTAAGTGCATGCATATCATCAAATGCACAAAAACTAAAAGTGCGTTGTACTTTGTCAAGTGCAACTGGAGAAGATAAAATATTCTTTTTCCGGAAGAGGACTGTTTCGGTTTTGGCGACAAAAACGCGAAGTGGTCTGCTACAAAAAGCAGGCGAGCAAGTACTTCCGATACAACTCAAAGACAAACAACGCCAAACTTACCTGAATGAACTGGATAGTTAAGGCACTTTTTCCAACACCTCCACCGCCGACTACAACCAACTTGTAACTTTGGCTGTAGCTCCCAGCATCGTTATTACGGGACATTATGTACCCACCAACTAAGTTCTGTCTAATCGCCTTTTCATGTCAAAAAAAAGATGGCGAAATCCGAAACTAACCTTCCTGCCCCTTGCGCTTAGAATAAAGTTTACCTCAGCTTGTAGTAGAAAAAGTCACCAATCAATATTAGACATATATCACAAAATACTTCGATAAAAATAATAAAGTTCATATTTGCACGCATGAGGTTTTATAAATGAGGGTAGCTCAATGAAGGCTTACCGTCACGTTCTGAAACACGTCATCTGATTGGTCGATTACGGGACACAAAATTTGAATGGAGGGAAAGACCGATTCTGTTGTCTACACACTGTGGTAGGAACTTTATTTTGATTTCAGTTTACAGTGTGTTGTGTAATCTTGGTTTTGTACAACAACTAATAATTGCCCGAGGTTCTAAATGTGGAAAGTGAAATATTAGTGTTATAAGGTGGCGCATGCTCGGAGGAAAGACTTGTTTTCTACTTTCCACTATTCTTATTCAACTCAGCAACTGTCTCGTTGAAACTGAAAGCCTACCTTGAAAATGAAATAATAAAATTGTTTAGCTTACTAGTTCTAGACCTTTCTGTAGGCATACTACTGTTAGTTACAAAAATTTTCCACCAACCGTTTCATGACATATTTTACTCTTACTACTATATTAGTCAGAGGTAACAGCCGAAAATTGTTAGTATGTTACCGGGCCAGCTTGAAACTCCTGGGGTAAACCAGCACTTTACTCTTTAGTGCGCGCACACACACACACACAAACATACACAAGTGCTTGGGCATCAGGGAGTATGCTGTTCACTGTTCGGTATTCTAAAGTCTAATTCAGCTTCAACTGAATTAGGGCTAAACTCTGCAACTACTGAACTAGAAGTAGAACAGGTCTGGACAGTGTTTATGAAGGAAAAAAGGGAAAACTGAGGCCAGTTCCTTTTGCCAGGCCCGGAATAGTGGAAAGACTGGGGAAAATAACATTTTTGGCCATGGCCTTGAAAGGTTTGTGAATTTCATTATAACATTAACCGTAAAATCCAAAGAGACAGTGAGAAATTCCTGGACCATTTTCAAAGTTATTTTAGGTCATAAATATCATCACAATCATTAAATGAGGTCCATATCTACCAATTACAGGTGAAATCCGCAACAAAAGGTGATTTTTTACATATATTTTTGTCTTTGATTATTTCGAGTTGGCGTCACGGATTGCAAATGGCAAATGAAGCCGACGAAGTGCTGCTAGGTAAGCGTCCTCATTAAACAAGCAACAGCAATTAAAAACCATAAAAAATGCAATCTGAGAACATTGAGTCATGAGTATGATTGTCTTGCCAAAATCGGCACTAAGGAAGCGTTCACATTGTTACTGGGAAGCTAGGTCAAAGGGCAACATGCGCTGACTTGAACTGACAAAGTAGGTAGTCCAAAGTGATTTTGAAAATCAGTAGTTGACTATCAGACTTTATATATTTGCATAGATCTTTTTTTTATCTGATTTCAGTGATACCAATTTTATGTTGATCACTTGAGTAATTCTGAAGTTACGATTTTTTTAATATTTAACTTTTTGCCCCATTTTGCCCACAAAATGCAAATTAGAGAAATCCCGAGATTTAAGGTCCCACCTGGAAGCTATTTTGCATATATAAACCTGTCTAATATTTAGGAATCTCATTCTCCACAGTACAGATAATAGGCCCAATTTTTTGTAGACCTTCATTTTGATTATTCTTCCAGATATTTCACATCAAACTTGCTAAATTCATAAAAAATGCCATCCGTCAATCTTAAAAATGGTAAAAAAAATCATAACTCCTCTTCTACTTGTCCTATCACCTTACTTTTTGTACCAAAATAACTGGAGTTAATTGCTAACTGGATTGACTTCAAACCCCCATTTCAAAACAAAGTGCACAGCAGTCACGGCTATGTGTTCTTTTTGCAGCCATTTACCTTATATATATATATATATATATATATATATATATATATATATATATATATATACAAATAATAATATTACACAAATTTGCAACAGAAAGTGAGTGTAATCATATATATGTGTCCTTCAGTATGCGTATGTTCCTTTCAGACATTTGATCTAGATCTAATTTCTGAGTAACCGTGCAGGCTTCCTGAGTGCTGATGTCAGTAAAACAATTGATCCACTCACCCATTTACAGACTGAATCAGTCACTTTTGTTGCAAATGTTGGCATCATTGTCATTCGCTAGATCTGTTTGAGTGATTCTGATGATATTTGCGGCCCAAAATGGCACTTGAAATGTCCCAGGAATTTCCAACTCTCTCCTTGGATATTACCAATAAAGCCTCTCCTGGACTGTCATTAGTAGAAAAGTTTGCTAAAATTGCTGTTTATAAATAAATTTGACGATCATCCCATTGACACCCAAACCAGCTCTCGCCCGTGTTTGCGATCGTTCACTGACCGCTTCATTTTTCATTTTTACTGACAGAAGCATTCATTTGACAGCTTAATCTGGCTTTCAAGAAAAAGATTCATACTTTCACTCATCAACAAGATCGTTTACACGCAATGTAGAACACTCTGATAGTGGAGAATCCACCAACTTGGCACACACAATCGCTTGTGCGGTCGCCTCAGTGGCCATGGCTGACCGTGCGGCTGTGATAATAAAATCTCTTTGTTATCACGTTTCGGCGGCTGAGTGTTGGACGTACAAATAATTTTGAACTCTTATTTTAGTATAACTTTTAAGAATAAAGATTGATCTTTCTACTGATATTTTTTTATGAGAGTGTCCATGGTCTAAAAGATAGTACAAAATCCGTTAAACACATTTCAAACAACTTTATTCAGGACTTCTGCATGTCGAAGGCAGCCGTCATGGATATGGAAAGAAAGTTTAGCAACAGCACTTTTGATTGATATAGATTTCATCATGGCTGGACTAGCGTACGCCCAACACTGCATCTGAAAACTGCTTACAGCGAGCGGTGTTCGCAGCCTATGCGCATCACTGACAGAAGGTACCTAAGGGTACCGAGATTGGGGTGAATTTTCACATTTTTTATTCAAAGCGTAATAAACATAACAACACTGTTAGGAAGACGAGACATGAAGCTTTTCTCAACAGTAATTTTTGAGAGTGGATCAAAAAAACACAAGAAATCCGTCAATGAAAATCGCTAAAACTAGACCAACTTAGTTACATGGAACGCAGCTGAGAGCACTTTGGACTACATAGACAAAGACAAAAATATATGAAAAAGCTCACCTTTTGTTGTGGATTTTGGCTGTAATCAGTAGATATGGATCTCATTTAATGATTGTGATGATATTTTTTATCCAAAATAACTTTTAAAACAGTCCAGGAATTTCCGACCGTCTCCTTGGATTTGACCAACATTAACAATCAACAGATGAATCTAGCAGGGATTAAATATTTACACAGTTATAGTACAAGGTTGTATTGTTTTATTTTATGTCTTCCAATTGTTGCATAGATGTGTTTTCCTCATTCAAAATTCTTAACTATGTTGCAGACCTGAAAATGCAGATCATGGAGCCTGACGTAAAGTTACACAACCTGATTGACATGTCCATGTCACGGGCAGCCATCACAGATGTTCTAGATAACATTGACTTTGACTTCATGTGGCTGGATGAGATCCTCACAGAATGCAAGAAAACCTTTTCCTTGTAAGTTGTGGCTCACGTAAACTTGAATCTGAGTGGTTGATTTGTTTGTAGTGGGCAGTTAAAGTTAAAGTCCATACTTTATTTTTCAGAAAACTTGCATTTGATGATGATTTGTGATATTAGTAATAGTATTACTGACAGTAATCTAATAGTCAGTTTAAAGTAACTTAAAATCTGTTAGTGTTATGAAAATTACCTTTTGTTTGCCACCGACACCGTTCTGTTAGTGTTACCTTTACCCAGATTCAGATTCTTTATTCACCAAGTTTTACAACAAGGAAAGTATCTCAAAAGTGGTAAGTAGACGAACATAAGCAAACAACAACACTGACATACAGCAACAAGCACAGTTAAAAGTATACACCCATCCGCCCTTCCACAACAACACACATACACACACCTGCACATACACACACCTCTGCGCATGTGCACACACACTATAAGTAATATTCCAATGTAAAATGTTCTACATCTAAGACTAAGACCAGCGAAGTAAAAGTTCCTACTTTCATTTTTAAGACAAAGCAGAGTAAAAGTTCAATAACAACGAAAACAAACAACTGGAAATGCAAACGCTGGAGCTGCAAAGAGTAGTTCATTGTAAATCTGGAAACAGTGAATACACCCATCAGGCATACCATAAGTATTGCTTTCATTTTCAATACTAAAACTGTGGTCCTACTCCTAGTCTACAAATTGTTCATAATTGCTTTTTCAGTATGCCATACAAAATGTCTACTCTAAAACTTCAAAGAAAAGGTAAAAGGTCTAACGCTGAGGGAAAAGGCAAAGCCATTGTTTACACCAGCTCTGCCTCACTGTCTTCTTGATGGTGTGATTCATTGTGTATAAAACTTTAATAGTGTGTTTTAAGGAATCATGCATTTGAGAATGTATAATTACTAAATTAGCAATAGTAGTTGTTGTGGTGTGGTAACAGCCTTTATGAAATGTGTCTATGCGTCTGTGACTCACTCAGGCACTAAGATTCTGCCCGGTAGATCACACCTGCTGCATACAATTTTAGTGTTTAAAATTACCCAGATGGTGATGCACTGAAACTGAGCAGTATGCATGACATTTCTGGTCAGTGTGTCAGTCAAACAGTTGTCACTGAGTGTCAGTGTTACGGGCTCGGTCTGACCTTTTTGCATGTGTGCGTTTGTGTATCAGTAGTAATTAAAGTCTGATTATATTTGATATGGTCAGTAATGGTTACGACCCTTTTGAAATTTCGCTGTGACTTCTGAGATTTCAGCAACCAGGCTTAGCACTGAGTCTGAGACCTGAAACCTTAAATGTGGTTAACTCTGTCACATAATGAACTGTTTCCCTCAGATCCCAAGCGAACCTCCTCCTGCCTAAGACGCCATCACAGAAGAGACCCCCCCGAAAGAGAGCCAAGCGGCGTGTGACGGAACAGGATGATCTGGAGCCAGTTTCTGAGAGGTTTTTGCACTAGACTTTATAATGAAACTTTCAAAAGAGCCATGGTAAATAACTGCTCTGTGAAAGGTGCTCATTGAACCTTTGAGAGGTAGCTAAGAGAAAGTGAATGAAATGGGTTGATGAAATTAGATGTACACACAGTTGGGCAGAGTGATCTTAGTCTTAGTCTTACCTAACCAAACTGTTGTTAAAATTAATAAAAGTGTTATTTGTTAAGTCAAACGTTTTCACGAGGTCTGGTCATTTGCCTCAGCAGTGAGTGGAAAAGCTTCAGAGGTACACTAGTGTAAATTGATAGAAAGTTATACCTGCTTGGTAATGGTAATACTAATAGTGAAACTAAGTTATACCTGCTTGGTAATGGTAATACTAATAGTGAAACTAAGTTATACCTGCTTGGTAATGGTAATACTAATAGTGAAACTAAAACGGACACAGAGAGAATCAGTATTCAGCAGTACTCTGAATTATTTCATCCTCAGAGTGTCTCTTTTTCTTTTTCTTTTTTGTTTTGTTTTGTTGTTTTTGCTACAGCTGTAGCATTCTCTGCCAAAATATTGGTAATAGTGATAAGACAAGTGCTCCGCAACTGTAAGAATTCTGAAGCATAACTTAAGGATTTTGTATCCTATCAGATTACAGCTCTGAGACTGATTTAGGTTTAATGGTGATTGCATTTTAGTTTTTGTTTTATGCAGGAAACTATTATGTTTTATAATAGCAGTACTAAGTTATAGCTGGAAAAAGAGAAAAGAGTTTCTCAAGCTGCAAAATACAGCAAGATCAACAACAAAAAACATGGCCTTTTATTTCATTTCTTCTGTGAAATATGTCAAACAGGGAAGTACACAGTTTCAATTTTTGTAATTTTATAGCATATCATTGTAATTTGTATTATAATTTATACAGCAAAATAAGCAATCACTTTGATTTCAAAAGTCACTGTTTTTCAATTATTATATTATAATTTGAAAAAATATATGTATAATAAATGGAATGGATCTCTGGGACAGATGCTGATATTGCGATTGTGTCCTAAGCTAAAGTGTGAATAGTTACCTGGAGCTGAACTTGATTTGTGTTGTGACCTGTTTTTGTGTGGGTTTTCTTTCCTTCAGTACCAGTTCAGCAGATTCCAGGCAGTCAGAATCAGAAACACCAGTGCGACCTCTGCGTGCCACTCGGTCAAGAACTGCTCAGTCGTCCACTTCAACCAGAGTGACCCGCAATTCCAGGGCAGCCAGCAAAAAAGCTGAGCAGGTGGAGAATACTGTCCCAGAATCCAAAGGGAATCGGGACAAGGTGGTCAAGGTCACACTTCCCAAGGCGAGCAAGACCAGAGGGCATGCTGTGACATCACCAGGGTCTACATCATCCGGGTTGAGTTCTACAATGAGTGGGAATGAGAACGAGACGAATGCTGTTCTCCAGAGAGCCCGTGCTTATGAAAGTATGCTATCGCAGAGAAACCAGGGCAGCCCCCCTGTCGCACCCACAAACGCCAGCAAGGAAACCTCCCAGAGGGCCAGTGAGGGAACGCCAAAGAATGCCAGAAAAGAGAGCCAGCCCAGCGTGACAGAAACTGCACCCGCAGACTTTAAACCCGATTCTTCGGATGTCGATGTCATTGACACATCACGTCGGTCACGGCGAAGTTCAGCAGTCCAGCGAAGGTCCTCAGCAGCAGGGAAACGCACATCGCTTAAGGTGCTGGGCTCAAAAGCCAGGCTGAGGTCGCTACAGGGACGCCTAAGTGTGGCTGGGCCTCTTGCCAGTTCAACAAGGGAGACGGCACAGGAAGTCCACCGAGCCTCACAGGAAGAACTGGCTGCAGGGCAGGCGGGGAGACAAGCAGAGGAACCAGACAAGGAGGTTTTGGTTTCACAGGTATGGTAATAATAAAGGGGATTTCTGTGGTGCCCATCTACCACACATGGTGGAAGCCCAAGGTGCTTTACAACAACACTGACAACACACACACAAACATGCAACCACACACAAATCTATGGATGGGGAGATGGACACAGCTGTGAAAAAAGGTGGTTCAAAAAGCATTAGTGAATGGGTGAGTCTTGGGGTTGGTTTTGAAAGAGCAACAAGACGCAAGAGTGTTGGAGGTAAGCTGTTCCAACCAGATGAGCCCATGTGAGTAAATGATCTTTCACCAAATGTTTTTGTTTACACACAGGATAACAAAGGTACAGATGTCAGATGCATATATATATATCATAATTGTCTGGTTGGAGTTGAAGGTTGAAGGAGCACAGAGAGCTACTCTACTGAGGGGATCTGCAGAGAAGAGTGCAAACTCTTGCTTTCACACTCCTTTGGAAATTTCTGTGCTTTCTGTTTTCATTTTACAGCTCATGTGTGTGACACGTTATCATCTGCTGAAACTTTGATGTTGCTTTGGTGGATTTTCTACCCTATAATTCTTTGCATGCAAGGCGGGAGTTAGTAGATGGTTCCGGCATCTGCTATTGTGTCCCGTTTTATATACTGTATGAATCGTGTTGATTATATATTTGCAGTTTTATTTCCCTTTGTTGGCCCCAATCAGAGGCTGATATTGTATTAACATTTTTATTATTATTGGCACCATATTTTTTCCAGCAAGAGTATTGGGCCAAAGCAAAATCACTGCTGTGTTAAGAGTCCCATCTCAGGATTATTTTCAGCTGAATAGTAATCTTCATGACATGAAAAACTATAGCATTGAAATACCCAGAATAATAGCGCAGCTGCCAGAGTGGCACTCTGCACTCGCCTGTATGACAGCATGCACTGTTGTGCAGGGTTCACATTAATCAGTCATTTCTGGTATTTTACTAGTTTAAGATCACATTCTGGAAACAAAATCAGCAATTGGTCAGACATACCAGCTGTTTTGCTTAACCAGTTCTCAGAAAACTGAAATCAGCGCAGGACAGAGAGGGAGAGTGTGTGGCATGAGTGTTTGTGTTCTAGATGTGGAAAGGAACAGGGTGTCTGCATGTAGAGTTCTAGTAGTAGCATAGCTATAGGTGGCAGTGTACCTAAGCAGTTACAATAATTTTCTGATCGGTTTCCATGAACCACTTTCTCTACCTTTTAGATGCCACACTAAATTAAAAAATGTCTAGCACGATCACTAATTGTGGGAGAACAATTGCACATGCTGTGTACCTGGTTCAGTAACTGGGTGAACCTTGGGGTTAAATTGCTTTTAGCTGCACTAACAAACAACACTTCCCTTTGTCTAGTTTATTTGAAGTTAGGTAATATTTTGTGCTTCCATTTTTTCTTGAAACTTGTAGCAGTACTGTTTTTCCCCTTGCTTAAGAGTAATACCATAATTTGATATACTTAGGATAGCTTGCAGTGACAGTGTTGTGCTTTTTCTGCGTTTTCAGGAAAAAGACGAAGAAAGTAAAGTGAAAACCAAAGCTCCAAGGACACGTCTGAGGTTGAAGAAAGGCAACAGATCTGGAACGGTAGTGCAGCTTTTGTTGTTGTATTCACATATATATATTTGATATATATTCGTAGAAATTGAACTGCAGGTATATTTTGATTCAAGATAAAAGAAATTGTCTGCACTTATGGATCATGTTCTTATTAATTTCAGCAGCTGCAGTTACACTAAAAAGTGAAAACACAGGAGGTGGCAAATAGCATAATTTGACTTGTGCTGGTATGATTATAATTTACAGGTTACGACTGTGGTTGACTGCCCATTGAAATCATAAAAACTTATTACTTCCTTAGCAGACTTTGACATAAGTGATCAATAGATAGATGAAAAGTGTCATCAAATTGTCAAGTGTCAGCCTATCATCATGTGACAGTGCATTTTGTGCTATAGTCGAGGGTTGTTATTTTAACTAAACTGGTTACTTTGATTTGCTTCCCCATCTCTCTGAAAAAGGTTTACACTGTGAATCTCTGCTTTGTGAAATCCTAATCAGAATTCACAAATCCCTTGAAAAACTATTTACTATGATCAAAGGATGCACAAGCTGTTTGTAGTTGTATGGTTTGCAATTGCATACAAAGCAGGGTGTAAATGGCTATGGCTTTGAATTATTTCACTTTTTTTTTCTTTTGGTGAGGGAGCTCAGGATTTTCCAAAACACCAAGGTGTCATTAACAAATTGACTAGGCAATGCTTTGCAATGAAAACACTCAATGGGTGACTGTTTGCACTATTGTTGTCTGTCTGTTTTTTACAGGACACGTCATCTGACACCACAACCAGCTCCAGCGAATCTCCAGCCAAGGCAGAAGGCAAGCCAGCTGCAGCAGCTTCTGTGTCAGAGGACAAAGAGGGCAGCAGTCCAGCACTTTCCTCCAGCAGGACCAAGCGCAAGAAGCAGAAATCGCTCTCATCGGAGGACGAGCCTGCTGGCACCACAACCAGCAAGACCAGCTCCTCCAGTAACGAAGACGAGGGAAGAGCACACACACGGACCAAGGCCAGAAGAATTGAGGCAGCAGCTTCCGAGGACTCTGTGGAAGCCCAGGAGTGCGAGGGCAAAAGAGCTACGCGAACAAAAGCCAGGAAAGTGGAAGCTGCAATGTCCAAAGAAGCTGTGGAGGCGGGAGAGAGTCAGGCTCAAACATCTGCAGCTGGCAATGTTTCCGTGGAGGCCACAGTAAGCAAGAGCAGTGCCTCTCCAAGGAGTGGCAGTGAGGGCAGAATGCGCACACGAACAAAGGCCAGGAAAATGGAGACTGCAACAAGCAAAGAAGCTACGGAGGCAGAGGAGACCCACATGCAGAAATCTCAGGCCAACGATGTTTCCACAGAGACTAGACCAAGCAAGAGCAGCACAACAGCAAGCACTGATGAGAGCAGAACAAAAACCAAAAGAATGGAGGGTGATGGATCTTCAGATGAGACCTCAAACACAGAGGAGACTGAAGTGAACATGTCTGAGTCTCCCACCCAAGGCAACAATCACGTAACGAGGTCCACCACCAGACTGTCCACCCACACACCTGGAAAGCATTTTTCAGCTGACGCCACTTTTGATTCAACCATTTCCTCCTCCACCGCCACCACAAAATCAGTCACTGATGATGCTGGAGGGTCTGCTGGTGCTAAGGCTTCCTCCGCATCCACGTCTGAGGCCATTTCTCTGGCTGAAGCAGAGAGTAAAAGTGTTTTGCCAAGATCAGAGGAAGCCTCGCGTCGTGACACTCGCGTCATCACTCGAGCAGAGACGTGCCCAGAGGAGGAAGAGGCGAGGCCTACTCGCAGCACACGCACCAAAACACGGCAAGCACAGAACCAAAGCAGAGACAGTGATTGCTCTGTCAAGGCTCAAGACTCCGTCATGACTCAACAACCAGCAGAGGAGCCTCGGATGACCAGGTGAGCCTCCTGGAGTGAAGGGAATTGTGTGTGTGTGTGTCTCTCTCTCTCTGACTCACTCACTGGGCTGGAGCCCTGATGATAAAATAATCTGTCTTTCTCTCTCTCTCTCTCTCTCTCTCTCTCTCTCTCTCTCTCTCTCCTTCTCTCTCCCTCCCTCCCACTTCTAATTCTAAACCCCATTTCTTACTCAAGCAATGTTTTGTCTTAATAGGCTAATAACTTTGAGTACAGTTATTGCATGTTAAGTCAGTTTATATCCAACTTATGAACGCTGATTATATTATCCCAATAATAATAATGGGTACTTTGAGCGCCTGACCTACACAGGCCCTAAGTGCTTACACAGTCTTTAAATGTACAGTATGTATGTTTTCAAGAATGAATGCATACAACATACACACACACTGAAGAATGCTGAATATAATTTATCATCTCAATCGGCTAGTAACTTTGTGTACAGTTAAGCTGTTTTGTATCTGACTTGATAATGCTGATTATAATTTAGTATCTCAGGCTAGTAACTTTTGTGTAAGTCGCTTCATGTGCAACTTAAAAATGCTGATCATAATTTATTATCTCAATAGACTAATACCTTTCATCCAGTTAAGTCCCTTTATATCTGACTTAAGAATGCTGATTATAATTCATTGCAGAACAAAGAGTCGGAAGCGGCAGGCTGAGGAGGAGTCAGCTGACACATCCGTATCCAAAAAGTCTTGTGTTGACGCTTCTCCAAAAGCAGTCCAACATACTGGTGTGTTACACTACCAGCATGCGCAGTTTTATTAGTGAAAGGAACAACAATTCTGTCTCATCTGTCTCATCCCTCCCTTCACCTTCAAATTGTTGGCCATGGCTGGAACTATGCACAAAAATTGGAAGGGTGTATCATTAGTTAATGAAACACTGATAGATCCCACTTCCTAGATTGGATGTGTTCTGGTCATCCTTGGGTGATTTTTGCTGGCTGTTGTTAAATACCTGCATGATTTTATGTCAAGTCTATTACAAGTGTATCTAGACGTCCTTCCTTTGACAGTTTTGAATTAGGGGTGTTGTGGCTGTTTGATAATGGCAGCCTACACATCCACTGGATCCAGTATACTTGTGCACTTTGTAGCCTTCATGAGTCACTGTGTGGTGGGGATAGTGGGAGGGGAAGTTGCCTGGACAGATTATATCTGGCATTTAAGCTTCTTTTGTTAAAAACATTGTTAGACTTTGTTGTTATTATTTTCTGCTACTAACAAGTGTCCTGCTAGCAAAACCAAATGAAGTAACTCATGATCATTTCTATTTATTTGAATAGCTGATGTGCTCTGTAGCATTGACTGTGGTTGTAACACAGTCACCATCTCTGCTGTTGCAGGTGAGGAGGTGCTGGAAGCTGATGAGTAAGTGCATTAATGTTTCTTACACGTAATGCCCTTATTTTGGTATGGTAGCATGCACAGGCACCGGTCTTGAACCAATCAGTGACCTTAGAAAATTAAAATAGAAGACAGAAGCTGCATATTTAATTCTTCAAAACTCAAAAGATTCACCTGTGCTGTCCTTAGTCCCTTCACTCCTGACACCCATCTCCTTACTCTCCCACTCTGCAACTCACTAAAGATGCCTGTGCCTTTTTTTCTCTTTTTTTCTCATCATTTCAGCTCTTCTGTCTGGATGTCACTGCCTCTGTCCACATCCATGTCAGAAGCGTTAAAAAAATACTTTCAAGTTGCCTCATAACATATATAGCTCTTCAACCTGGAACATTCAGGCAAAACCCAATGTTGTTTTAATGTGTGTGTCTGTGTTTTATCATTGTTGCCATGTTGATTTTATGACCATGCATATATTACAGTTTTGTACCTTAAATACTTTTTGAATATATAATTAGACAACAGATGTCTTATCATGTTTTAACTGTAGACTGTAGTGCTAGCAGTGTTAATGGGATTCTGGATGGTGTCATAAAATGAATGGACTTGGGGAAACACTTGAGATGTGTGTGTGTGTGTCATTTTATGTCTGTATTGTGCTTTTAAAGTGATGTTGGCTGTAATGGTGACACAGAGCATCAGGGGTGTGCTTGGAATTATATGTGCCGTTCTGTCTTTGCAGTGACAGTGACTATGAGGACATTGAACCTGACGAACCACCACACAAGGTCAGTATATCATAGATCAGAGCTGGCCAGCAAGCTAGTCCGCTCAGCAGCAATGAACGAAAGATTTTTCTGGCGAATGGAACTCTTTGATCAGTTTATCTAAAACATTCTTCTCAGCACACGTTTCTTAGACAACAAAATCACTTCAGTTTTGGTGATGACTCTGGCTGTCCTCTCCAGCTCTGGTATGCAGCCATCTGCAAATGACTTTTGAGGTGGGTCTCATCCACTGCCCAGAGACCTAGTTTGTAAAACTAAAAGTATTAGCGAAACAGCAGATCAAAGGAAAGCCTTCTTTTTCCCCTTTATTTCTAGTATTGCAAAAGGACAAGGAATGTCAAAAAAGTTTTTTGTATACATGGATGGTTTTGCTCGTGCCTGTCACAACTGTTATGAATTTCACTGTGTTGTATAACTGTTATCCTGATGTCAGCCAGTGTTCACAGGATCTCATAGCATACACTGATAGCTCTGTCACCAAAGATGAAAAAAATGACAACACACAAAAAAACCCAGTCAAGGTGGGATACCACTGTTATGCAAGGTGTGTTTGCAATCGATGAAGACATTTCTGCCTATATGGTCTCAGCCTCCAGCATGACAGTGGAAGCAGTCACACAGGCTCTAAGCTGGGTTGCCCTGTGAGATGTCAGTCGGGCTACACATGCCATAATTCTCACAGTCAGTGAGCTCACTACAAAAAGGGAAATGACAAGCCTAGACTGGCATGAGACAATGTCTGGCATCCACTTTTGAAGACTCCTATAGATGTACCGTCCTGGACATGCCTGAGTCAAGGGGAATGACTGAGCAGAGTGGCTTGTGATTTGAAGTGTTGAGGATCTTGAGACAGTGCTTGTGGGCTCATAGCCATGGGCATCACACTGTCAGTCATCCAGAGGAGAGAGCCATAGAAACCAGACAGAGGAAACACTCAGACTTTTTCACTGCAGACAAACATTGGACCTGTTTCAGAGGCAACATCAATAAAACTCTTGAGAGATGGGGTGGAGTGCATATGGGCTTAGATACCATCTTGAACTGAACCAAACAGTTTCATTCTGGAACATTGATTGCAACTGTTGCTTGGGTGGTTGATCCTGCAGGTGAAGCGGATGGTGCCATCATTCCTGAACCAGATGAGGAAAAGCAGCCTGTCACGGTCCACCAATCGGGTGTCAGCTGTCGTCACCTCCTTCCTGAAGAGAAACACTCCCCCTCGAAAGCCTACCTTTCAGGTTAGCATGCAAATTTACAACGTAAAAGAAATACTTTTAATTTTGTTAATAAAATAAACACCTGTGCAGCGTCAAAAACATGTGTCTTTACTCTTGCAAGTATGTGTCCAGGTATGTTGGAGATGCAAATTATGCAGTGGAACCTCTTTACTAAGACTGTGATCACACTTAATAAAAGTAAGGTTTTTGATGTAACATGGAATGTCTTCGTGGTCCCCATGGTGGTCCCTCCGACTTGAATGCCATGAAGCTTCTGGTCCTCAGTCCTTCAGAAATAGTCACTTTCTCCCACCATGTTTCACTTGCCATTGTGATGGGTAATTTTGGTTGAATTCTGTTTGAACAGATTCAAGATGGAATAAAATATGAATGCAGGGGGAATGGAAGTTCAGATGAGTGATCATGCTAGAGTAAATCTAGATGCAAAATGTAACATGAATGCAGAGGGAATGGAAGTTTAAATGAGTGATCATGCTAGAGTAAATCTACATGCAAAATGTAACATGAATGCAGAGGGAGTGGAAGTTTAAATGAGTGATCATGCTAAAGCAGATCTAGATGCAAATTATGTGTGTGTATTCATGAATTGTGAACCTAGCAGTTCCATTAACTCCAGAAATATCTGCCGAACTAACTTTAAAAGTAGACAACGAATGACAGTTTTGTTTTAGTTAGCCCTGATGCAACCCTATGTGGTGGACTGGGCTCAAAGCACCAGCTAACTAATGAACTAACTTTGTTTTAGGGTTCACCTGTACGCAGCTGTCTGTGGTCTCTTTTCAGCACATGCAGGAGCAAAAGAAGCAAGACCTGCTGCAGAAGGAGAAGCGAGAGCAGGAAAGGATGAGCCGACTGGATGCCATGAGGAGGAACAAAGCAGATGAGCAGAGGAGGTAAGCTGTTGTCAAGGATAATACTCCTGTATTTCTGCACTCAATTGTCATGGCTAATACACCAGTGTTTCAGCACATCATTTTCACAGATAATACTCCTGTGTTTCTGCACTCTGCACTCAAGGGTAACACTGCAGTGTTTGTGTTGTACAGAAAGCGAGAGGAGCGGATGCGGAAGGTGGCTGAGATGAGGGAGATGAGGCAGAGGAAGGAACATGACCTGAAGATGAACCTGGCTCAAAAGCTGAAGGAGCGCCTTAATTCCACAGACAAAATGAAGGAAGACAAATTCAGGGAGGAGAGGGAAAAGCAGAAACAAAGGTATGCGGTCTGATGGAACCTCCAGAGAGGTGTGTCCTTTAGTATTGGAAAATTTCTCCAAACAGTTCTTTGCGCTGGTGCATGTAACACTTTGTTAGTCTTGGTGGGAAATTTGTGTCATTTGATTCTCATACATCAAAACATTGACCAGAAATAAAATTGTACATATGTGTATGGAAGCTCAATAGAATAGAACTTCTTTCTCTTTTTCTTTTTTTTTCTTTGTCTTTTTTTTGCCTTTTCCTCAGCCACCCCCAGTATGCAGCAAAAAGTGACTGTGATTTTAACCAGTACACAAGGGAGTTATTTAGCACTCAGAAGACGTCATACAAGCACAACAACAAAGATATAAGCACAACAACTAAGACCTGAGTCACCTATGATAACTCTGACCTGGCATGTGATTTTAACCGCTAACATCCCCAATTCTTGCCAGCTCCATCTCCCTCTACTGTTTTGTGGTTTGCTGACCTGTCACATTGCCATTGGCGTCCCTGCTTTTCAGGCTGAAGAGACAGCTTGAAGCAGATGAGCGCAGAAGACAGGAAGATGAGCAGCGGATGAAGAAGCTGCTTGAGCAGGTGTGTGATCAGTCTAGTCTGTATGCACTTATTATCATGTATTTTTGCATACTCTCAGGTTAGGTCAATGTGCAGGTCAGACGTATGCACTCATAAAAGATCCTTGGTTTAGCAACCCCAAGAAAAGGTGGAGAGAACTAGGCTGTTTACCCAACTCATTTTGTAAAATTTGATGTGAGTAAACTAAAGTCCTTGTGAATGTGATCTGATTATAGTAACAGGAGTAATAGTAACAGGAGTAACCGGCAGTGTGTGATGAGTGAAGTTACAGCTAAGTTACAACAGATAACAACCTCCGCCTAGCTGCAGTTCAGCGTCTCCTTATCACAAATCTCTGCCGAGCTAGCACCTCCTGAGTCTTAGGATGGTGGGCTCTGGGTCCAGCCCTTCCGGTGAAGTGTGTAGGAACCCTGAAAATCAAGTGTGGGAAATACAAAATGGGTGTTTGCACTGCAGCAAGAGGAGCAGAAGCGCCACGAGGAGATGCTGCAGCGCAAGAGAGATCTAGAGGAGCAGGAGCGTCTGCGCCGTCTGGCGGAGGAGCGCAGGCGACAGGAGGAGCGTGCGGTGGAGGCTGAGCGTCAGCGGCTGGCCGAGCAGGAGAGACTTCGCCAGCAGGAGGTGGAGAGAGAGCGGGAGCGCCAGAGAGAGAAAGAGCAACGGTGAGACTGGAAAGCGATGCATGGCAGCATAATCTAGGATTCAGTGTAGTATGGCTGTATGATATTGTAGGATTCAGTGTAATGTGGCAGTTTAATACTGTAGGTTTCCGGTAACTGTGGAATGCAGTATAACATTAAGTGTAGCACTGATAGAGTGGTTGTTTTGCCCTTTCATTAGTTTCAAACTGAGCCAGCGCACATTTGCCTACATTATTCCTTTTTTGTATGTGTGTGTGTGTGTGATGACACAGCAGTATTACACAGCATTCGTTGTATTGCAGCAGTATGATTCAGTGTAAAATGGCAGTATAACATTGTATGATTCAGTGTAGTGTGGCATTGTATGATTCAGTGGTTTTCAGACTGTAAACACCCCATCACACTTGCTCACATCCATGCTGTTTACTATCAAATATAGCAATACAAACTGTCCACACATTCATGGATTTCAGTGCGTTTGAGGTTCATATTCTTATTTTGATATCCATTTCACCCCCTGTGTTACCACAGTAGCACGTAAAAGATCCCAGTCATTCTGCTAAAAGTGCAGGTGGCTGGTTACAGCTAAACACACATGCACTCAGTGACCCTACATACGCGGCTTTAAATAAAGCGACACTGTAAACTGGTGCATGGACTTGTGTGGAGATGGCAGTGGATATTCAAAATGTGTCGTTCAGAGTCGCAGATGACTAGAGCACAATGGGTCTGCTCAGAAGCAGAGCATAGTGCCATGCTATAGTTGCCATTGTGAAGCGCTTAGGGCTCATCTCAAGATAAGGCACTCAGTAAGTGTTCAGAGAAACATTCTGCATCCACAGCAGTTGTTCACCAGAGTCGAGGGAAAGGATCTGGTCAAGTTCTGTTGTGTTCACATCAATTCTCGGTTTTGTTCAAATGAACAAGGTTGCTCAGATATTCATCTATTTTTCTTCTCTCTCTCTCTCTCTCTCTCTCTCTCTCTCTCTCCCCCCCCCCCCCTCCTCTCTCTCTCTCTCGCTCTCTCACGCTTTCTTTCTTTTCTTTTTAATTTGGGATGTGGGTGTCTAGACTCTACAATTTTCCTCTATATGCTATGAGCTGTTCTCTCTCCTCCCTTTCTCCCCTCGCCCATGCGCACAGTGGCATGATTTGTATTGCCAGTCTTACCACAGTAATACGGTAATGCAAGTAACAACCACAGAAAGGTGAAACAAGCTGCTCTCACAGGCTTCCGGCATATGGCAGTTTAAAGCTTGTGTGTAAGTGGAGCAGGAGTCACTAACATTCCTGAGTGGTGTTGGTCATCTGCCAGTGTTGTTTCTGTATGCCTTACATGATGGGTGGGTGAATGAGTGCCTTGGTGGTGTTGCAGAGAGAAAACGTCGGCCCAGGAGAGGGCTGAGAGGGATCGTCAGGAGCTGGAGAGAAAGAAGGAACGAGAGCTGAAGATACAGAGAGAGTTGGAGAAACTCAAAGAGCTGGTCAGTGCGCCATTGCTAACTCCATTTGTTATATATATGTGTTTCCCACCCGTCTGTACGTGGCAGTTACCTCACGAGAGGTTTTGCTTGCTTGTTTGTTTTTCTCAAAATTGATGTCTTTGTTTCTCTATCTTTGCTTCAGGTGGCCTGTGAGGTACAAATATATCTGTGTGTATCTCTCTGTCTCTCTCTCTCTGTCTCTCTCTCTCTGTCTCTCTCTCTCTCTCTCTCCTCTCTCTCTCTCTCTCCCTCCCTCTCTCTCTCTCTCAATATGTATCAAGACGGTATCTATGCACTATGTTGGAGATGGTATCTATGCACTCAGAAAAGCCCATATGCGTTCCACCCCATCTCAGAACTTTCCCCAGCGTTGCCTCAGTGTTTGCTTTGTCACTGCTGAAGTGTTAAAAGCTTGAGACACTACCTGCGGGCGCAAAGCCTAGGACATCACACCATCAGTCACCTGGAGGAGAGAGGCGTGGAAAGAGGAAGTGCTAGACAATCTTCCTTGAAAGGACGAGAGAGAGCTATCATCAAGCAGATGAACATTGGAACCATCTCAAAGGCAATATTGGGGAAACTTCACAGAGATGAAGTGGAGTGCATAGCGCATAGATACCATCTTGAACAATATATATATATATATAATTGGGATTGTTCAAAGGAAACAAAATTCCTGGTTGCATTTAAAACAAAAACAACAGTGACTGAACGGGCTGTTTTGTTTTGAAGCTAGACAATCTTTGTAACAAGGGCTGCAGTCACTGGCTGGACTGTTTCAAAGCTAGAAAATCTTTGTCACAACAAGAGCAGTCTTGAAGCTAGTATAATCCATCTCATGTTATACAGCAAGATTGTGAACAACTGGCTGAGTGTTTGCCTTGAAGACAAAGGAACCTTTGTCATGTCCGTGTTTGCCTTGAAGACAAAGGAACGCTTGTCATGTCAGTGTTTGCCTTGAAGACAAAGGAACGCTTGTGTCGCAGGAGCAGCAGCGGCTAGCCAAGATGGCAGCACAGGAGCAGGAGAAGCGCCGCGAGGAGGTGAGGCTGCAGCAGATCATCCAGCAGCACAACCGCAACCTTCAGAACCTGGGTTTCAACACCACCCTCACCCTCACGTCCAACACTGCCACGGCCAAGACGGCCTCACAGACCCAGCCCAACCCTGACTCGTAAGTTTGAGACTAACAGCATAAATGATAAATGTCTTTTGGTCACCAGCATTGTCGTTGTACATCTTAGGGTGGGGGGTGGAGAGGGTTGGTTTGAATACTTCTGAAGTGATGCAAGATGTCCTTTGATCTCAGCATTGTCATTGTACATCCTTGAGGAGGGGTTGGTTTGAATACTTCTGAAGTGATGCAAGATGTCCTTTGATTACAGCATTGTCATTGTACATCTTTGAGGAGGGGGTGGTTTCAATACTTCTGAAGTGATGCAAGATGTCTTTGGTCACCAGTATTGTCGTACATCAGGGTTGGGGGGGGGGGGGGGGGGCAATACTTCTAAAGTGATGCAAGATGTCTTTTGGTCACCAGCGTTGTCACTGTACATGTTTGAGGGGGTAGGGGATGGTTTCAATACCAATACTTCTGAAGTGATGCAAGGTGTCTTTTGGTCACCAGCATTGTCATTGTACATCTTTAAGGAGGGGTTGGTTTCAATACTTCTGGAGTGGTGCAAGATGTCTTTTGGTCACCAGCATTGTCATTGCACATCTTTGAATGGGGGGCAATACTTCTGATGTGATGCAACAGCTAGAACTAGCATTCTGCTTTCACAGAATGGTTATTTTGCACTTTCATTAGTTTCAAACTGAGCCAGCTCACATTTTCCTACATTGTTCCTTTTGTGTGGGTGTGATGAGATGAAAAACAGCAGCAGTTCAGTAAAGACAATTTTTTCATTCTCCAGATATCCCATTACTCCTGTACGTCAGAGGAAAAAGGCTTCTATTGAAAACTACGACATTGGTGACCTGAAGTCAGATGATTCTACAGATGATGATGAGGCACCCAGAAAGAAAATCCCCTCATGGGCACAAGGTTTGTACGCTGTCATATATGTTGTCTTGTTTGCTTATGGTAGAGCATGCAACAGGTGAAGCTACTGCTGATGGTACATGTTCACTGTCTCTGAACAATGCAAACTCTCACTCTCTCTCCCTCCCTTCTCAGTCAATCTCTGTCTCTTTCTCTGTGTGGTGTCTCTCTCTCTCTCTCTCTCTCTCTCTCTCTCTCTCTCTCTCTCTCTCTCTCTCTCTCTCTCTCTATCGTCTGCGGTCCCTTGATCACTTAATACCTTGGATGCCACTCCTTAAGTATGTTTCATATTTGATTATGCATATGAACTGTGTTTTTGTGTGCGCGTGCGTGTTTCCAAATTGCGTGCGTGCATGCATGTGTGTTTGTGTGGAGTGGTGCCAGTATGAGTGCGTGTGAGTGTTGTCTTGGTTATTGTCAATATGTATATGGATAGATATTGATTTTGTGTATCCATGTATTGCATTACTTCCCCGATTGCTCCCAATTTGACGCGGGCAGATGGCCTAGTTCAGTAAACCATTCGTTCGTTCGTTCTCTCTCTCCCTCTCCCCCCCTCCCTCTCTCCCTCTGTGCCTTGTCTTGTGAGTCACCATCCATATGTAGGGTCAACGTGTGTCAAGATTTGTTGGGACTGTTTTGTTTTCCCAATTGTTCAGTCCTGAAACATCAACTTTTGAAAGTCATTAGTATGCAATTCTTGGTGCTGCCATTTGTGCCCAGCAGTCTGTATCAGTGACTTCACATAAGTAAGTAAGTAACTTGGTGTTTTACACCCAGTCAACCAGTGCGGTTATATCAGGGCAAGACTTCACATGCAAGGCCAGCATGCATGTCATAAGTATAAAATACATCATGGACCAACCATGTTCTGCTCTTCATTGGTGCCAAGCAAACCAACATGGCTGCACTCTCAGGAGCTCACATTTCGAGCAAGAAAGTCTGTAGTTTTGTATTGATGGAACAGCCAAATAAAGCATGCAGATAAAACTAATATTTTCTACATTTTCATGCCATCTTGCGTTTTTGGTTCAGTTGCTCCTTTAAAATCTGTGATGAGCGCATACTATACCATTCTCTTTCTTTGTGTTTTGTTTTCAGGGGCCAACCTGAAGGCCATGCTGATTAATCAAGTGTACCACCCCCCAGACCTGGAGGCCATCTTCTCCTATGTCCAGCCCCCTGATCTCAATGAGATGTTTGAGCACAAGCGAGCGAGGTTCAACAAGCGTACCAGCTCTGCTATTTGGAATTCACCGATGCACAATCCCCGCTGATGTTAGAACACTCGCCTGTGTGTGTGTGTACGTGTGTGAAACAGGACTGAAACTTGTCTCTACCCTTGTTAGTGATACTGATAGAAGTCTTTTGGTTTGGTGTTTTTTTGTGTGTGTGTTTTTAATAATTATTATTCCACTTTGGTGGAGGGAGGGGGTTGCATCATCTTACACATAATAGTAATAATATTTTTTTATCTGCCATAATCAATGGACTGTTAAGATTGGTTAAACTGTAGCATTCTACACAGAGCATAACGCACTTGCTGTGTGATGGTGCAATTTTCTTAACTTTTTGGTGGGTGGGTGGATTCTCAGACATACATGAAATGTTCTTCACTTTCCAGGCAGCACAGTTGTCGGTGAATAGTTGCCATGTTCACATGCATTGATGACATGATATTCAGGGTGCTCAAAGGAAAGGAGAGTAAAAGGCAAAAATAATTAGGTGAGCTGTGGGGTTTCTGTGCTAGAACGGCAGTGTCCCCAGTCTGTCATATTGGTGGATTTGATCTCCCTTGCGATTCCTGTGTGCCACCTGAGCCAAGAGTTACTGTAGCTGATTCAAGTGTCGCTGTTGTGTTGTATGTCCCTTGCTGTACATGTGACATCAGGTGAGCTGCAAATGCTTTGCCTGAGTGTGTTCGTTTTTTAAAGACTGCCTACTGCTGTCACTGTTCATCTTAGAGGTATGCTGGAGTCAGCAGGGGAGAATATGTGAAGTTACGATTTGAGAGCTTAGCCAATAGCATCTCTGTTTATTGCATCATTTGATAGGGTGTTGACCATTTCTTGACATGTTGATTGGTGATTTTAAGTGGGCTTATAGTACGATGGTGACTTTGTCCATTAAGTGAAAACGGCTATGGGTGTCATGTTCTCGCCGGTCCAAGTTCTGGATTTCTCTCAGAGGAGTGTAATGCATCAGTAGCATGTAGGGGAAAAAGCCATTGCCAAGTTGGATCTCTGCTCTGTGTTCAACTAACACTCTTCCAGCCTGAAGTGTTTTGATTGAGGGTTTTGTGGCCTTTTTTTTTTTTTACCTGCCATTTTTTTTTTTTTGCTTGCCCAGAATTAGTTTAGGGTACTGTGTAAAATGTGATAACTGTACTATATCCTCCATATATAGGTGCGCTGCTGTGAGGCCAGTCTGATTTTGTACACTCTAAGCAGTGCGTGCCAAGTTGTTTGCAGCATTCTCTGGCTAAAACCCTGAGGTTCACCCAATGTTGGGTGAGATGGTAGCATGTGCAACCATTTCCCCACATCTGTACATACTGTTCTACATAAATCTTATAAGCGCAGAAGTTGCATTGTGTGATGGCAGCTTTAGGTGCGTGTAAGGCAGGGCTCCATTTTAGAGCTGTTTCCATTTCTGGCCTAGCACCTGTTAATTACATCATCATGACATGTGGTCATCGTCTGTCGAGTTTTTGTAGGTTTGGGAGGATGGGGACGTTTATTCATTATAGCAAATAATATAACACAATCGTAGAACATGTCAGCACACCTGTTCAAACAGAGGATAACAGACATGTATACAGGTACAGTTTGTGCATACATAATACACACAAAGGTACAGACAGCCTTTAAGACAGAGTTGGACAAAGCACTTCATACACAGATATTTGCCTTGCGTTATGCACATTGAGTGATTGACTGCATGTCACATGTATATATATATATAGACATTCTAAATCTAAAATAACTACATATACACTGAAGTTATCAGTTTTCTATTATCAAAATAGGCTTACAACAGAACTGTAGGTTTTGTTTTTGTTTTGCTTGTTCAGTCAGATTTATAGAAATTCCAGGTATATTGCCCTCGGAAATCTAGCAGCAAGTGAGTTGCACTTCCCTGCTTACTAGTGGATTCCTATCTATCATTGGTGGCATGTCTTGTTTTTGTTTTTAGCCACAGCAACATTTTCCTTCAGCAATGCAGTCTTTATCTTGCACACAAGACCTCAGATTTTCATCTGATCCAAAAGATCAAATACCAGACCTGCCTGTGTGTGTGGGGAGGAGGGAGGGTCAAACCCAAAACCACTCAAATCTTGAGGCTGGTGTTAAAACTACTTGGCCACCCCGTGTCCTTTTCAGTGAAAATCATTGTTTGATGGTTCAGAAATGGAGCTGGCTGTTTAGTAAGCTTCGTATCTTTTCAGGGGGAAAAAACAAACTTGCCCACATTACAGAGTACTTTTAATCATGCAACAGCTTTCTTCTCCTCCCCAATGGCTGCAGAGTGCAGAGCAATGGATGGGTGCTGCTGCAAGAGTGACCTTTAACTCCCACTGGTCAGGCTTCATCCCATGTGCGTGCATGCATGAATTTCATCTGCGATGCCTGAAAGTTTCTCTTCCCTTCATAGCATACTCATAGGACAGAAAGTTGTAAGTTATTGATTGCTTCACTTAAAACAAAAACATGTGGAAAAAAATGGTTTGCCTGCATTTTTCTTTTTATAGTTAATGCTTGTGTATAAACGTATGACTGTTGGGTTCATTGATGGGTTTTTTTCCAGTTGTAACAAGAATCACACACACTCTCAGTCTCTCTCTTCCTGAAGAACGCACACCATGTCCCAGTAGTGACCTCTTTTCCTCAGAACAAAAACCAAGCTGATGCAAGTTCCTCCTTGCAGTCAGAATGAGTGATCAGAATGACATTTTTCTCCCACCCTACCCCCACCCTACATTGCCCAATGTTGTGATAGCCGGTATGAATAGATTTCTGGGGTGGGGGAAAACCACACACCCCAAGTTAATCCATATATGGTTTGTCATTTGTTTGTTTTTGCTTGCTTGTTTCTTGTTGCTATATTGGGGGATGAAGAATGCAATAATGCATGGTTACAGGTATACTTTTAAGGAAATGTCGGGAATAACCTATTTGTTGTTGTTTTAATGTGGAAATGTATTCACATCACAGTACTTCAAGTAGCTAACATTCTCAAAACGTGTTTTGTCCACAGATCAAAATGGAAGCTGTTTTAAAATGTCCTGTGAGCTTAATTATTTTGCATTTTACAAAGCATGTACTTTTTCAGTGCATTGAGTGACCTGGCACGCATGGTGTGTTCTCTCACTGCTCAAGAAATCAAGGAGATGATTGGTATGTGCCAGATCAACCGTGTATGATGCTTGGTAGCATTATGTACATGATGTACATAGCTGTGGTGGATCAACCATACCATCACTCACAAACAGATTTTCTAAGTAATGAACACAACAAGTGATCACCCAGTGTGATGTGCCTGTGGTATTTTAATATGTGTACATAGCTTGTTTAAAACGATGTGAGCAAAGGTTTCTGTGAATGAAGACAACTCCCAAAAGAAATAGCTGATGAGACGCTCAAACCTATGTAAACTCTGCATGGGTATTCAAAATGAACAACTTAGAAGAGAAATGTTTGCAAGGATGCTGCTGGTCAATTATTCCTCCTGGAGATGAATGCATTTTAAACAATTGATTAAACAAGAAGAACAATTACACTTAGATGAATCACATTCACATGCAAAACCAGAAGTAAAAAAGTGTTCATTATCCCTTGAATACACACCAGAGTCACATTAAGAATATTGTGTGTGTTCATTTCAGCGTGTATAGCAACCATGCAATGTTTAGAGTGGATAAGAATCTAAAACCCTAGTTCAGTTTGTGAACTCAGTTTAAACAGGTTTACAGCATTCAAACCTGGTATCAATCTGTAGACCCCAAGCAAGATTATAACCATGCGAAGCTTGAAAGACTTCGCCTGAGCAGAGTCCAAGAAAAAGCCAATGTTCAAGTTTTTGTCCATTAGTCACAGCCATCAATCATCATCCTTGAACAAATGCGAAAGTAGTGACATAGGCATGATGTAGTTGACATGCATAACAGTCATACAAAATTTCAAGGTAATTGGATAAGAAATATAACTTCTTCTGTTAAGCTTTGACCTTGAAGTATGGTCAAGGTCACTGAAAGTGGTGCAAACGGGTAAAACCCAACAAGCAGTACCTTCATGCACAGTTTGACATTTATGATGTCCAAGAAAAACATATCACTAAATTTTCAACATGCCAGACACTTGCTGGCCCAACAAAGATTGTTACACAAACTCAATTTTTTGTGTGAGTCAAAAGGGAGCAGGGGGGTATTTTTATTCTCAGAAAGCATTGTTCACATCTGTAATGACATATAACCAGGAGCACCCTTAGCTCCCGGATCAAATGGGTCATTTAATTATTTTAACTGTGCGTCATGTGACAAGTTTTACTTGCAGACAGATCTAAGATGTCACAATCTAGGTTGTCTTTCACGGTTTACACCAAGTGTTGTAAATACCTAATGTAAAGTGTCTTCATCCTAAACAATAAACATAGAAGAAAGTTTGTGTATGTCTTGAAGTCTTGTTTTGGTGTTTGCTCTGTTTCCTGGGCTCATGTTTGTGATTTTTGTTTTTAGACCTGTGAAAAAATTGCATGTACACAGAACTTGTGCCAAGATGGCAGCAGTTTCACGTGGCACCAGCTATGCAGCAACCAAACAGCGCAGTCAGTACACCATTTCTGTAGATATTTTTCAAATATAAGCTCTATGAAAAGGACAGTCACTCATTGAGAATCACATTTGACATGAACACAGCGAGTCTGCTCAAGAGCAGAGAATAGTGCTATATAAAGCCATCAATAATAAATACAAAATAATAGGAGTCTCTGCTTGTGATGCTATGTGTGCGTGGTGATCAGCATCATATGTCAGTCTCGCTCTGGTCTTCCAACTGGGCAAAACACATAGGAGTTTTTCTGAGTTTTACATTTCAGTTTTTGCCATTCTTGGTTTCTTCCTACATGTATTTTCATGCAGGCACAAAGTTTCTCGCACTTTCAATTTCTGCCATTAACGTACAGGGATGCAGAAATAATATAGGTGTTTTGTCTCTTATAATCTATGGCTAAGGTATGAATCAAAAAGAACCCTTATTCATGGGGTTTGCTCAAGTGGATGTTTTACAACCACTGAAATGGTGGTGCTTTGATGTGAGATCTGTGCATGCAGACTCGCAGGCTAATTAATAAAGGTAAGGCTAAAAATTAATGAATTTGTGTTTGATAAGCAGAAAAAGAAGCAGACAAAAAAAAGAAACTCAAGCTTTCTTCTTCATAAGTTCATGTAGTGCTCAACTTCAATATTATGAAGACTGACACTTTTAGTGCATGCTGGGTTATTTTGGTATTTCTATGCTCCACCAAACTCTGACATGGACTACAGGAACCTTAGCATGCATATGTGATCTTTTTGCATGCATATATGCTGCTTTTGCACACATCATCAAAATATATTTGATGAAGTTGAGATTCATGAAAACCTGAGAACAGGTATGCAGATTACATGCGATTGTTTACAGAAATGTTGTGTCTGTGTCACGACATGTAAAGAAAAAAAATTGTCCAAAATTTACACTGAGGCAACAGTCTACACGTTCAAAGCAGAATTAACCTCTCGCTTTTAGCCAGATACCTCCACCCACTTAGACAAGCAGAGTAAACAACACAACGCGTGTTCGAACTCTCACTTCAAAGCACAGATCCAGATCATTGTTTTCAAAAAACTGCATGGAACTGTACTTTCATCTTTGTTTACATTACAGTCGAACCTGGACAGCCTGCAGGCTTGTTAAAGGTGGTATGTTTGCATGCAGACGTTGACTGGCTGAAGCTCAACTGTCAGTCAGAGGGTGGTGAGTGGCCCTAGTACATCCCCTTGTGTGCTCAGTGTGAACTTCTGTACAAACAAGGTAGTCACCTACAGAGGAGAGAAGGGAACAGGGAATTGAATAGTGGTCGCAATTCATCACGACTGAATCTCAAAGATGGAAGGTCTTCAGGAACAAACTGAGATATTATCCTATAATAAGAAGGCTGGAATGTGCCTGAAGCTGACAAAACATGCCATGGCGGGTACTCGATTTTTGCAGTTAATGTGTCCAGTTTGTGTGACTACAGAGAGAGAGAAAGGTTCTCATCCTCTTGTCCGGAAGGCCCTGGTCCGAGGCGATGGCCGTTGTCCATAGATGTGCAGCCTTCTCCACACAGCGAGTGGTCGGGAGACAGTGCTGCGTCCTTGACCCACGCCAACACCCCCCAGATAAGTGGCACGCCCATCGCCAGTGCCCCCTAGGGTAGAGACGTGCCCACTGCCCCCAAACTGAAGAAACAAGCGGTGACTTTCGGTCATATTTATTTTCTTGCCAATTATTGATACAACTTCTACAGTTTTTACACAATATTGCAACGATTTGATGGTCTACCACTCGGCTGGACATTTACAACATCTTTTATTTTGATCATAAACATTCAGCAACACATTTAATTTTGCAAATGGGATGAAGTGCTCTTGAAAACACACACATAATAATATATACTGAGGTTCAGTGCGATGCAAGTGTGCAAATGGAAAAACAAAGTACACAGCAGTAGAATAATGCCCTGGCAAAATTATGTACACACGCAACCAAAGCTTAGCTAGCACAACTGTGGAAACTGGCTTTTCTTCAGGGAAGTGACCTGAACTTTCAATGGTGGGAATCCTAATTAGGCCAATAAAGTATGCAACATACAAGAGTAATCTGGCTCTCTCTCTCTCTGTGAATGATGTATGGCATGTGTTCATCTGACGCTGTGAGCACGCTATGTTTTGTGTGGAAATTCTCATGTGTAACGTTTCACTCACTCATTCATGCCTATATATATACATAAATAATGCCTGTAATTTGATATCTGTTCATCAGTAAGCTTAGCAAGGACTAGTTGTTAGGTTTTTGATTGAACCTAACTACAATCCTTGTAAAATAAAGTTTTCGAGTTCGAGTTCTCTCTCTCTCTCTCTCTCTCTCATCCTTATGCACATACATGCACACTTATACACACATGCACTAACACTCTCATACACACACACAAGTCTGGAATCTCTTCCTAGAACTATCTATAGTATAACTCTCCACCTCTCCTCTTTTCAAGAAAAATTAAAAAACACATCTATTAAAAAACGCTTTTCTCTGGCTTTGTAAAGCATCTTCTCCGCACAGTTTAGACTATTAAGTGGGTGTACCTGTGCATGGCTTTGTGACTGTATGAGAAGAGGAGGTGGTGTCATTAAGATGACTGATTTTTTCCTGCCCCATACATGTATGTACATATATATGTACATACCTTTTTGTGTAAAGTGCTTTGAGCTAAGTTATGTTTTGGAGATTGCGCTATAGAACTTTCATTAGAACCGCTATGTATTATTACGCACATAAAAATAGAAAACAAAAGAAGTATGAAGTGTTACTTTCAGTATAATATGAAGTGCAACATGTTCTCGAAGGAAGAAAAAAGGGAAGGATCCTTGTGTGAGAAGGCAAAGTACAATGCTCACTAAATACTGACTACATGCTGTTGCTAAGCAACACTGCTTGTAGTGTGGTATTCCTGTCGAACCCACTATACATCCACGACGATTTTGATATTAAGTTGGATGAGCAGTAGGAGTTTAGATGCTTTCTGTATTATACATCGATGAGAGAGATAGGATTGCGGCATGACCATGATTGTTGTGTCAAATTGGTAGTCATTTATGGTTATATGTGGGGATGCTGATAATGACAGGTTACTCATGTGTGTTCAATTTTCATAGTTTGAGGTAGACCACATCAAGGTGTCACTTATACAAAAATAATAAAATACTTACACACTGAACTTAGGCCTATGAGTGGAAAAAGAACCAACAACAGTGCTATGGTAACGTTTTAGAATACACACCATATCTTTCCGTAACTTCATCACAACTCACATTTCTTATCTGTTCTTCGATTTTGTAGCAGTTTTAGTGCAGTTATGTGCATCCTATCCAACAACCAACACTCCCAAGAGAGCTGGGAAAAGAATCCTCAACGCGAAATATGCAAAATAATCTAACCCCCGAACACCCAAGAAAGCTACCCCGTTGGTGGAATTGCCTTGCTCTGCAAACTCCGCCCCCACTGCCTCTGAACCAGTCACAGTGTCCCCGGGGCTGACCTGAGGGTCGGGGGTCATGGGCGTGAAGTCACTGCCCATGTTAGGTATGGTTTGCAGCCAGAACTGCATGCGCTGGGAGTAGAGGTCACGCTCGGAGGTCACCACGAGGTCAAGGTTTGTGTAGGCCCTGTTAGTCAGGTCATACGCTGGCCATTGGAACGCGTTTTGATTCTGGGGGTCGTTGGGAGTCCTGAAAAGGAAACAGCAATGATAATAATAAGAACACTTTTGGTCGAAAACATGACTCCTGTGGTGGGTCTAGGAAAATCAAGCAGTTGTGGCTGTCTATTTACAAGTGGTAGATCAATGACTGTTTCAGCATGTAATAAATAGTAATTGTTAAAAATAAATTGTCCATGATTTAGTCCTCTAACTTAAACAAGAGCTATAAGTATGTCATGACAATTATTCCAGCAACACCTATTTGAAGGGGCAGAACTGCCTGTGTAGTTCTGTTTTCTTTTCCTGGTCTGCTCTGGGTATGGTACGAACGTTTGCACCACGTCTACCATGGGCCTACATAAAAGTCCATGATGTCTACCGCTCACCCAAATTCAGTTGGCTCTGCACCCTAAAAGGGATACCAGACGACTCTCTCTCTCTCTCTCTCTCTCTCTCTCTCTCTCTCTCTCTCTCTCTCTCTCTCTCTCTCTCTCTCTTCTGGTTCGCTCGGGGTATTACACCAAAGTTTCCCTTATGATGTCTACCGCTCACCCATATTTGGCGAAGTTGGTCCAGCCGTCCAACATGGCGAGAGAAAGCCGAGCCTCGGCCTGGTCCGACATGAACATCCCGAAGACAAAGTTGATCTCTGCCCCGTGACCTGCGCCTCGGAACCACGGGTACCCGCTGCCGCGGCTGTGGGAGAAGAGGTAGTGGTAGTTGCTCTGCCTACCCCGGGTGGCGTTGGCGTGCAGCTGTAGCGTTTCCACGGCGGCGGAGACGAACATCATGTCCCCGTACAGGTCGACCACCTCGCGCGCCTGCGCCCTGTCGTCCCCTCGTGACGTGTACTGCCGGCACAGAGCGTGCGACACCTGGCTGGAGCCCCGGAAGTAGTCCCTGGCCAGGGCCGTGCTGACGTTGGCGCACAGCACCTGCGTGGGGATGCCGTTGACGACGTTGAAGCCCAGCGCTCTCTGGAAAGGCAGCAAAGGCGACAGCACCAAGCTTCCCTCGGCGTTCGTCGTCCCTACCATCACGTCGATCGTCCAAAAGGGCACGCGCCCGCGGTACTGCGGCCCGAGCAACGTGCGGACGTCCGCAGGGATCAGCTCGCCGTCCACTACGGGCGCCACGTTCAGTACCCAGGCCAGCGTGTCGCGGCGACCCGCAGCCGAGGTGGCTGCCAGGATGTCGGCCACGGACCTCTGCCTGGCGCACTCTATGAGATAGCGGGTGTCGAAGCCAGAGCTGGTCCGCCTGAGGCAGCCGAGGCTGTTCGCCAGGCGTTGCGCGAAGCCCACGGGATCCAGGTGGATGGCCCGGCGGCAGAGGGCGCTGCCGCTCTGCATGATGGCGCGCTGGAAGAGTCCATTGTTGAGGGGGGACAGGGTGTGCAGTCCCACACTGTAGCCGCCGCCGGATTCGCCGAATATGGTGATCTGGAATGGAACACAAACGAATGGCTTTTGTTTCTGTAAGCTCCTCTCTCTCTCTCTCTCTCTCTCTCTCTCTCTCTCTCTCTCTCTCTCTCTCCGTTGTTGACAGGTTTACTGAACTATATCCTTGTAATAAATTTCGAGTCTCTCTCTCTCTCTCTCTCTCTCTCTCTCTCTCTCTCTCTCTCTCTCTCTAGTCACTTGGATGTGTGTTTTAAATTGTTTAGGTTTTTGTTGTTGGTCGTTTTTTCTATGGCCTTTCAGAGTTTTCGACGGAGTGTCGATCGAGGACGTTAAACACTCTGAGTCCCTATAAATTATGTACCCACCCGGTTTGGGTCGCCTCCAAAGGCGGCGATGTTGTCCTTGACCCACTCGATGGCCATCTTCTGGTCCCAGAGTCCGTAGTTGCCGGGGCTGGCCTCATCCAGGGTGCTCAGCCAGCCCAGCATCCCCAGCCGGTAGTTGATGGTCACCACCACCACGTTCCCCCGCACCGCCATCAGCGACCCGTCGCTTCCTCGTCCAGACCCCACCACGAACCCGCCTCCGTGGATCCATATCATCACAGCTTTCGACCCTGCGACATCTGGGGTGGAAGTGGGGGGGGGGGGGGGGCAGTTATTATCATGATTTATATCATCACAGCTTTCAACCCTGCGACATCTGGGGGCAGTTATTATCAGGATCCATATCGTCACAGCTTTCAACCCTGCGACATCTGGGGTGGAGGTGAGGGGGGTGGGGGCAGTTATTATCAGGATCTGTATCATCATATTCTCACAACTTTCAAGCTTGAGGCGTGGGGGGGGGGGGGGGGGGAGATTATTATCAGGATCCAAATCATCACAGCTTTGAAACTTGAGACATGCGGGTCGGGGTCCATACCATCACAGCTTTCAAACTTGAGACATGGGGGGGGGGGGGGGGTATTATTTGGATCCATATCATCACAGCTTTCAAGCTTGAAACATGCGTTTTTTGTTGTTGTTGTTTGTTTGCTTTGATGTTGTTTGTATTGTTGCTGTTTTGGTATTATCAGGATCCATATCATCGCAGCTTTCAAGCATGAAATATGCCGGGGAGGGAAGGGGGGCAGTTACTGTCGGGATCCATATCATCACACATACTAACTTTTATTATTGACAAGGCAATGTGTGCCTAATCCCCCCCCCCCCCTTTACACTATCCATATATATATCAACCCCTTTATATATATATTAGGAAGTGAATTTGAACTGTGTCAAAATACCCCCATGTCAACAGTCTCTTTCAAGATAGTTTCTGCTTGATGTTCAGGACAACAAAAAAATTTTTTTTAAAGAAACAACTTCCGGCACTGCTATTACCCAAACTAAATAAGTTGGGAAGCCTCTACCTTGCGAGCTGAGCGAGTCGTTAGCCCTGACGTAGATGTTGAGGTAGAGGCAGTCTTCAGAGGTGCCTCTTCCGCCGCCCGGCTGCGGGCACGACGAAGCGAACTCCGTAGCGTCCAGCGTATTGGACCACGGCTGAACCGGAACCGGTTTCCTGAAACGCAGTTCGTTCAGCGGCGGCTCCGCGTAGGGGACGCCGAAGAACTGGTGGACGTTGCGGTTCAGAACAACGGCCACGCGGCCAGAGACGTTGCCCAGGGGCGTGCGGACCGTGACTCGTCGGAGCTGCCCGTGACAACCCGGTGTGAACACGCAGATACCGAGGAAGAGAGCCAGGCAGACGAAAAACGCCATGATGGTGAAGGTCAAGGCCACTGTCTGACACACCGGTCTGATCTGTCGGTGATGGTGCTGACTTTGGTCTTCGCCGCCCTTTTCTCTGAAATCGACGAGTACAAGATTGATTGAAATCATAGCTTAGCTGCAGTTAAAACAAAGAAACAAACAAAAAACAGTTAACTGCTTTTCGAGATAGCCTATTCCTGGACTATTTTCCCGCGTCGTTGTTGTTTCTCGTTTGTGTGTGTAATAAGTAAATATGTCGTTATAAGAAGCGTGTTCAGTGTAATATGCAGTGTAACTGTGTGCGGTGTGTTCATGTTCTTTGTGAAAGATTCAAATTCAGTGTTTCTTTACGTCCACAGAGACCACAAGGACTAGGAGAGAGCTCAGGACGGCCATCTTGGCTTTCACACAACTCCTGAGCTCTGTGACTTTGTGACAGAGGCCAAGGCGACCTGAAAACGAATAAAATTCCTTGATGTCCCATGGACCTTACGTGGCTACGCCGTCAACCTCACTGAGAATGGTTTCGCATTAGGCGGGCAGAAGGGTTCGCCGTTTTAACAGTTCATTAACCGCGAAGGACACAGTCACAAGACAGTGTCCACAAACCAAGAGAATGGCCCGCAGAGCAAAAGTGGACCTCGAACCGACGTCCGTCCGCTTACCAGCCTGCAGCCTACCCTCTTTACCGCTGTAGACCAAACAGGTTCAAGTCTGAAACCCATCACCATAAAGCAAATTTCGACTGAGCTTCATGTTTCAGAGCTCAGGAGCTGTGTGAAAATCGAGGTGGTTGTCCTGGGCTCCCCGTCCCTAATAGTCCGTACGGTCTCTGTGGACGTAAAACAACACTGAATATTAAACATCCACAGAGCTCAGAAGCTGTGTGAAAATCGAGGTGGACGTCCTGGGCTCCCCGTCCCTGAACAGTCCTCATGGTCTCTGTGGGCGTAGAGCAATATTGAACATGTGCACACCAGAAAGACAAAGAGTATTGAAATTTAGACTTAGTAACCACAGACTGCCAATCCAGCAAAGACGATCGTTAGGTATTCCAAGGGATGAAAAAATATGTAGTGTTTGTGACGGTGGTGAGGTAGGAGATGAATTTCACTATTTGCTTACTGTTCCAATGAAAATGTCAAGAGAAACCGTACTAAGTATGTGGATAAATATTATACACATCATCCCAACGTGCCCACATTTTGTAGCCTCATGAATATGACGTCAAAATCTAAGAATGTTAAGCTTGCTAAATTTATTAGTTGTATATTTGAGTTATTTTGATTAAGCCAATAGCGAAACACAACGGGGGGAAAAAGGAAAAAAAACTTAATTTTTGCGCCTTAGCCTTACATATTTATAACAACTTTGATTTGTGTTTGAGCATTTATTTTTGTCTTATATATAAAGTGTGGTAGTTATTTATTAGTAGAACTCATGTACTTGTTCATAAGGAGTGTCGTGTGCGAATGTAACTTCGCTTTCTAGCCCCTAGGGGCAAAAAGCTCAATAAAACCTTGAAACCTTGAAACTTTGAAATCAGGAGCTGTGTGAAAGTCGAGGCGGCCGTCCTGAGCTCCCTTTCCCGTCCCTAATAGTCAGCACAGTCTCAGTGGGCGTAGAGCAAAATTGAAAGTATGCACATCAGAGCTCAGGAGCTGTGTGAAAGCCATGGTGGTCGTCCTGGGCTTTCCGTCCCTAAACGGTCTCTGTGGACGGAAAGCAATACTGAACTTGAACTAGCTTAATGTTTATTCGCGCCATGATCAGGGCACAACGTGTTCCCGAGTCAGTCTGGAGGTTCCATCCTCTGTCAGCCCTGCAATACCAACAAAAACAGTTGCGCAGCTTTTGATCCAAGTCTTCGAGGGGAGCAGGGACAGCTCCGAGCAGTGGTAGAGCGCCGGACTCGTGATCGAAAGGTCTCTGGTTCGAGTCCTGGCAGGAGCGGTGGGAAGATTTTCGATCTTCTTCAAGGTGAACTTTCTGTGCTGACTCTTATTTCGGTATCCGTTCCATCCGCGTGTTACCGCAGTAGCACGTAAAAGATTCAGGCCATTGTGCCAAAACTGCAAACTGGTGCCTTGTATGGTGTCCACAGAACGTGCGCCGAGACGGCAGCAATACGTTTCACGTGGAACCAGCCATGTAACAGTTAAACGGCAGCGCTGTAAACCACTCTGGTGGATATTCAAAACGCGCTGTGTAAAGCTATAGTCACTCATTTAGAGTCGCATACGACCTAGAGCCATGGACCTATAACTACGTACAGGGTCTGCTCGGAAGCAGAGCTGAATAGTGCTATAGTATAGCTGCCATTGTGAAGCGCTTGGGGCTCACCTCGAGACTGACAAGGCGCTCGACAAGCGTTCATTTGAAAATCAAGTTTTGCTCTCTTCACTATGTAATTATTTCCATCTTAGTTCTCTCTCTCTCTCTCTTTTTCCTCCTTAGTCTCTCTCTCTCCTCCTTAGTCTCTCTTTTTCTTGTCTTTCTTTCTTTCTTTCTTTTTAAATCGCCCGGTCTTCGTTCAGTTTGCTACTCACTGCAATGACCATAGGCCTCTCGACAAGCAAGGTGCTCCCATTAACAGATATGCCACGAAGTATTTTAGCGATTTTAAAGGAGTAAAGACACTGGAACTGAAACTATCAGTCTCATCCTGAAAGTAGTCCTCATCAACCAGAAACACTTTTCAAGTTAGAGCAGACCTAGGGAAATGTACTCACCAATGCGACAAAACACAAGGAAACAATAGTACACAAGTACCAATAGTACCAGGCTTTTCAAGTTGGTCACTGATCACATACCTTTCTTTTTCTGTCCCCGGCTCCTCTAAACGTACGTAGGTGATGTCGCTTTCTTCTTCCATCTGACAAGGATGTCAGTCAGGCGGTGAAACGGTCTTGGAGCGCGTGCTTTCTCAACCAAAGGCTATATATCTACATTAACTTTAGAGTTTTTGCTAACATCAGACATGAACTATGTCAGCTTTGTGAAGTGTTCGCACTTTTAGTAACAATTCAAATTTTAGAGCCGTCTAAGACTCGTCAACGTTCCCTTTCGCTAGGCTAGTCGTCTTTTTCGTCCTCTTTTTCTTTGTTATTTATTTATTTATTTATTCATTTTCTTTGGCGAACATCAGTCCGGATGTGCGTGGTTCGTTAGCAACGAACTAAACCGTTCAGACAGGCAAAAACAGAAGTGAATTCAACTGGAGTGTGAACTGCTCATTCGTACTTTCCATTCAGTTTCTAAGAGACGTGTGTCAGTTGACAGTCATTATCTGAGTCATCAGTCGGGAGGGCCGAACAGACGTTCCAATACTTTTCAGTCCTGACGGTGATTTTGTACGAGGGGCGATGCAGTACGTACGTACGCATATTCGTCAGCCGTGAACCACAAAGACGACAGAAGAGGAGTGAATGGAGTGCACTGGTCACGGACTTGTATTTACGGCACAGTAAGCAAGTCCTTGGTTCTGCCGTATAGTCTTTGTCGTGTTAGCAGTGACTGATGTCAGACACAAAACCGCTTTTCAAATAACACTGGATTTACAGTTTGGTGAATGAAATCAATTCATTAAAGCGAGAGAGAGAGAGAGAGAGAGAGAGAGAGAGAGAGAGAGAGAGAGAGAGAGAGAGAGAGAGAGAGAGAGAGAGAGAGAGAGAGAGAGAGATTGGGTGCTTGCTACCTTCATTGGAACAATGATGATCGCGTGTTGTGAAGCTGGCGCGTTGGTATTGTATTTAAAGGTGGCTTGCTCCATAGCGAAATCTTTTATGCGGCTTTTTATTGTTTTGTTTTTAATAACCCAGCTGACCTTTCGCGAACCGTCAGCTTGAGGACAATACTCCAAACTGAAGCTGATTATTTTTTCCCTGACCAATATTGAAAGTGGACATCGTGAAATGCTGTGTTACATGTACTTAAATGTATTGTTCTGTGGGACATCTTGTCCGCCCCTAATAAGCCTTATGGTTTCTGTGGACGTTAAGCACCATGTTTACTTACTTATTTGGGGCATTTATCTTGTCACCCTCTTACTCCAGTGACATTTAAAAAAAAGTTCTTGGATTCTAATGTTCCGTTAACCCCTCAGAGTCACCTCATGACAGCACACACACACACACACACACACACACACACACACACACACACACACACAAACGCACGCACGCACGCACGCACGCACGCACGCACGCACGCACGCACGCACGCACGCACGCACGCACGCACGCACACACACACACACACACACACACACACACACACACACACGAATAATAATAAGAAGAAGACGTTGAAACAACATAGCTTAACCAAAAGCAGGTAAGTGTCTTAGTTCTAAATCTCACTTTTCGTCGTTTTTCACCGTTTAACTGTTGTTTAAGTGTCGTTTTGTAGCTTGATAAACGGGATTACCCCGAAAAATCGCATGTTGTGTAATAAACAGCGTTCTTTTGAACCTTTTATGTGTTTTGATCTCCCGACCTTAGTAATCATCGGGATAGAACCGAAAAAGCAATGTCTCTTAAGCCACTCCTAACCCAATCAGACAATACCGTCCCTAATAAGCCTTACGGCTTCTGTGGACGTTAAGCACCATGTTTACTTAGTCAGACAATTTCACTCTCATCGCCCCTTTCCGCCAGGCGGAATTAGAATTTGAAGAAGATAGGGGACTGTCCACAGTTACAGAGCTATGCTGCTCGTTAAATTCGGAGCGGCGTGAAGATCCATGTCCAACGGTTTAAAGGAACATACAGACTTCTCAAAACTTGTTTTACTGCCAGAAAGGCCTGTCTTTCTCCGACAAGTACAAGAGATCAAAATGCAATCTTGAAGTCGAGGATTTTGTTGTAAAAATACCTCTGTTTGTGAAGTGATTGGTTTGGTAGATTGACAGAGGGTTGATATATATATATATATATATATATATATATATATATATATATATATATATATATATATATATATGTGAGAAGAGTTTAGAAATGTGTATTTGTTTATGACCTGAGTTTGACTGTCCTGAGGTGACCCTGTGGGGTTGACAGGACAATAAAATCCAATTACTACTACTACTACTACTTTTTTTGCTTTTATTTTTAGTGCAGAATCCTCTTGCGTTAATGAGTGCTATCGGGACTCCACTGTCGAAAACACCGTCAAGTACCGGAAACAGCTGCCCTAACGGATTTTCGTGGCCCCATTTGATCTTGTATCTTTGGCTACACGAGCACGGACCTCTTGTGCCCGAGAGGCCTATCTATATATCTATCTGTCTGTCTGTCCATATAATTATGTATCTTGTCTGTCTACCTCCATCTGTCTGTCTATCTCTATCTATCTGTCTGCCTATCTGTATCTGTCTCTCTGTGTCTGTGTCTGTCTGTCAGATTGACTGTCTGTCTGTCTGTCTATCTCTGTCTCTCCCTCCGCCGCCCCCTCCCCTCTGTTTCTCTCTGTCTCTGTCTCTGTCTCTCTCTCTACATATATATATATATATATATCAGTCTACCAGTGTATCTGTCTGTCTAGACAGCTATCTATCAATCTCTATCTATCATATCTCTATCAGTCTAGCTGTCGGTCATTCAGTCAATCACTCTATCTTTCTATTACATAAAAAGATGAGGTGTTTGCAACACGGGGCAGCTTGGACCCTTGTTGCGTGCAACCAGTCCGTTATCTGTCGCTGTTGAAACTAAGCTAAGAAAATTACAATAAAGTAAAGGAACTATTTGGAAACAAAATCCGTGGTTTGAAGCTTTTATTTTGACCTCATCTATGCACATCTTCGAGGAAACTTGTTTTAGGAACACCAGTTCCTTTAATAAAGCTTCTGATACCAAGTGCCACAAACAAGCCAGTGTAGGCCCTATCAGGGGGAAATTAGGTCACCGCATCGTGTGTGTTTTTTATATATATTTTTATGCCTTTATTTTTTTTAAATGTTTTTATTTTATTTTTATTTTTCTAGAATAAAAATCTGAAACAAGAATGATTGCTAGAGTTCTAACACAAGATCCAAACAAATGAAGCTCTTTTTCTGGTGTGTGTGTGTGTGTGTGTGTGTGTGTGTGTGTGTGTGTGTGTGTGTGTGTGTGTGTGTGTGTGTGTGTGTGTGTGTGTGTGTGTGTGTGTGTGTGTGTGTGTGTGTGTGTGTGTGTGTGTGTGTGTGTGTGTGTGCGCGCGCGCGCGTGGGCAGAGGTGGTTCGAACATAATACACCTTTCTTTTTTTCAATTTAGTTGTCTTATAGTCGTCGGTGGGTGATGTTGTGTGCCGTTGCAAGAGAGAGACAGACAGGCAGAGAGAGACAGAGACAGACAGGAAGAGAGAGAGAGAGAGAGAGAGAGAGAGAGAGAGAGAGAGAGAGAGAGAGAGGAGAGAGAGAGAGAGAGAGAGAGAGAGGATTCAAACGTGAAGAAGAAGACAAACAAAAGTTCAGTTATCTGTTCAGCAACGACCAAATATATACAGACATTTAGCTTAACTGCAAATGTGAGATGAAAATTGTTTATGCGGTCTAATGTTAACTATCTTCCTTGAACGGACGATAGAGGGCCGTCGGCCGTCGTCAGTCAGACGACCATTGGAGCTGTGTCAAAGACAGCGCTGGGGAAACTTCTGAGAGAGGGAGTGGAGCGCATATGGGCTTTTCCGAGCGCCTAGATACCATCTTGAACTGAACTGAACTGATGTTAGATTGGAAAATTAATTTCTTTGACGCAGTAAGTGAATAATTATGGAATCTCTGCCGTCATAATCAACTTGGGAAGAAGAAGAATGACAATAATAAAAGCCAGTTATTAGTACTATGTAATTAATATTTTCTTTTTCTTTTTCAGCGAACGTCTCTAACAACTTTTTGTTTCTTTATAGCATATGCTTATATGGTTCATTTGTCCTGATATAATTGGCAGTGTTGAAAAAATTATGGTTAATCGTTTGGCAGTGAAATTCTGGTTATTATTTATAATGACTATAAAAAACGGATCAAAACGGAACAAAAGACAGACGAAAAAGAATGCTTGTTTTAATGGAATACTATGAAAGATGTGCACAATTTCGGCTGTTCTGGGCCAAAAATAAAGCGACTAAAAGCTAAATGGTTTGATTTCTTTCCAGTGATCGTTTGTTTGTAGGTTAATTGTTTGCTACCTGACGAATGCGTGTATCCTAAAAATGTACATTTAAAAAGAATTCAGTTGTTGTTTTTTAAAGGAAAAAAAGAAGAAGAAAAAAAAGAGGTAAAATAAGCACCATATTTAATCGAATAGTTAATAATAATTACAATACTGAACATTTGTATGGCGCATGATCCCCTGTCAAATCTAAAGGCACAATGCCCCGTACAAAAACATGCAGAAAAATTATGTATAAACACATACCATGGACAAAATAAGGTTTTAGGCCTTACAACCGCCAAACCACGCAAGAATTTACATGACAGCTATTTCTAGTCAATAAGCACCTAGCCTATATACGCGCAAGAGAGAGTTACGCGCCAAACCACGCAAGAATTCACATACAGCTATTTTAGTAAATAAGCACCTAGCCTACATACGCGCAAGAGAGAGTTACGCGCGATCCGCCATTGTTTTAGCTAAATTTTGTACCTCTTGGTTTTTTTCTGTTTTTTTCTTCTTCATCCGACCCCTAGCAGTCAACATTGTTTCGTATTTTTTGTTTGTATGCTGTTTTTCGCAACTCAAAAACTGACAGGTCAACATTGATCGGTATAAACATTTACAACAGAACATTGCAAGCGAAAGAGCTATAGACCGGTGTTACCTGTGTTTGTCTGTCAGCAAAGTTCAGAAATGAGGCAGCATGTAGTAAAGAGTCCCAGCGCCGGTTTGTGTCCTGACTGCAGTGTCAGTGGCGAACCAGTGCCATCCAAGGCACTCCGTTCTAATCTCTCTCACCTTCTTGGGTCAACAAGACTCACGTCAAGCGGGGACGTTAGGGTACATACGTAGGAAGATGAGGAAGGTGGTTTGAGGTGACGCGGTGGAAGGGGGAAGGGGGATGGGGGTGGGGGTGGGGGTGCGTTTGCTTTTTTTTCTCTCCCCCAGGCAGTATACACTGTATTCTTTTTGACACCGTTGTGAGGATTTTTTTTGAAGTCCTTGCGCGTGGCAAATGTGTTGTGTTGTTGTGGTGGTGGTGGTGGTGTTTGGGGTGTGTGGTGGTGGTGGTGGTGGTGGTGGTGGTGGTGGTGGTGGTGGTGGTGGTGGTGGTGGTGGTGGTGGTGTGTGTGTGTGTGTGTGTGTGTGTGTGTGTGTGTGTGCGCGTGAGCGTGCGGCGTGCGAAGAGTGGGAGGCGTGGGAGGGGGGAGGGGGGGGGGGGGGGGGAGGGATAGATGATAACGTCCTGTCAACCGCACAGTCATCTCAGAGAGAGAGAGACAAAGACAGAGACACAGAGAGAGACAGAGACAGAGATTGACAGTGACAGAGAGACAGACAGAGACAAAGACAAACAGAGACAGAGAGACGGAGATCGAACGAACGAATGGTTTATTGAACTAGGGCCGCGTCTGCCCATGTTAAACAGGCAGGTGTGGGATGGGTGGGGGGAGGACACTTTATGTGCATAAACAATCATAACATCAAAACATTCCAGCAAAGATTCTCTCCCTACACACACACACATCACACACACACACTGTACACACACGTGCACACACTCAAGCGCACCTACGCGACATGCACCCACGCCGGAAATCTCAGCCGAACTCACTTACGCACGCACACACGGTGACATACTCCCCCGCGCGCGCGCAACTAAAAGATACACACGCGAGCGACCGAGAGAGAGAGAGAGAGAGAGAGAGAGAGAGAGAGAGAGAGAGAGAGAGAACAAGGCTACAAGGATATAAATCAGTTCCTTTTCATTTCACGGCCAGTTTTCGGCCAAGATGTAGGTAGGTAGGTAGTGTTGCTTAATGTCCTCGGATGTCGGTTGACATATTAGGGACAAGCTGAGACCAGTGCCGAAGCATGGTTCAATATAGCTTTACGTCCACAGAAACCATAAGGCTCGTTAGGACGGACAGCCCAGGACGGCCACCTCGACTCTCACACAGCTCCTGAACTATGACCCCCCGCCAAGATGTAGGCCGGCGCAGACACAGGCGGCACGCCACGCTTGAGTGTTTTCCTATCCTTCTAATGCGGGTTCCAAATACTTTTAGAGAGTGATAGTTCATCATATCACACACGAGATATTTAATAACAAACTGACAACAACTAAAACGCACCAAGTGGTTGCGTTTTCCTGTCGTTTTTGAGGAAAGTGCAATTTTGCCTGCAAACGTTCGAAATCTAAAAACTGATGAAAATGCTGATTGTGAGGTGTACAAGAAACCACATGTCAAAAAAGAAAAAGAAAAAGAAAAAGAAAAACAACAACAACCACATGTCATCAAAATTTACACCACAAGACACGGGAAAGCTTCCCCGTTCCAACTATGACGATCTGTTAGAGATGCAATACCTATATTTGACGTAAATCAGTGTAGTTTACCGGGATCGATGTTTTGCGTCTGCCTGCTCCGGCTGGGTCTCGCTGTAACGGGAGCTCCGGCTGTAGACTGAGAAACAAAATTGTTACTGAGATGTGGAAACAATACTGAGTAGCTGACTCTGAATCACGGTCAGTTCGTGCTTTCAAGTCAACTTCCGCTGAGCCGGGACTCTACAAACGATCCTTTTCCACACGCCTTAAACACGTACCATGCTTTGAACAGCCGACCTTTCAGCAGCCGTCGCGAACTCCACAGTGACCGCCAATCAAAGGACAGAATGACGACAGTCTCGCTTTTCATTTGTAACGAGTTTTTGTGAAGAATTTCTTTTCCGGCGTTTTTCCCTCCTTTCGTCTGCTTGTCTTTGAAGTTTGGACGTTGTGACTGACAAGCTGTGTACGGTGTGTGACTTGTAACTGTTGATTGTGAGCTGTTCTACGGTACGTTAATGGGAGCTCGTCCGTTGACGTTTAGCCTGTACGGAGTTCGTTCCTTGACGTTTAGCCTCGGTGTAGGCTACCTCCCCACCCAATACGCTCGCTCCGTCCAAAGTCCACTGTCCCGCTTCTCTCTCTGTCTGTCTGCCTCTCTCTCTCTGATTTTGTCTTATTGTCTTACTGATGATTTTGCCACAGTTATTTGTATCCTGGTTTACGGTGTTGCGTGTTGCTGTGTTTGTCATCAGGGGCCGAAAATTAAGTGGAAAAAGAAGAAGAAGAAGAAGCCCATTTGTACTTAGATCTTTATCCATGTGTAATAAAGTGCTCTCTCCCCCCCCCCCCCCCCCCCCGTCCGCTCAGCCTTATTCACGCGTACTGTCTATATCGCACGTGCGCACCTCTCAGTGAAATACATAATACTTAAAGCAGCCGCAAGCGAGATGCTCGAGATAGCTAACTACAAGCAAGCACGTAAATAAACACGCATAGTTTAAAAAGAAGAAGAAGAAGAAAAGATCTGAACTACACCGTCGAAGCACTGAGAGAGAGAGAGAGAGAGAGAGAGAGAGAGAGAGAGAGAGAGAGAGAGAGAGAGAGAGAGAGAGAGCAAACAAAGATAAATTATTCTCAAGAACACACACACACACACACACACACACACACACACACACACACACACACACACACACACTGACATACACACACACACACGCACACACACACACACACCGACAGACACACACACGCACACAACACACACACACACACACACACACACACACACACACACACACACACACACACACACACACACACACACACACACACACACACACACACACACACACACACTTGCACACACACACTGACACACACACGACAAAACGACGGACGAAATCGGAACAGGTTTACATTCTGTCATTATTCTGCAGTTTCTCAAACTGAAAGTGTTACTGTTCTGTTGACGTTTTATTTATGATGCACTCCCTGCCGATTATATGAATTTGCCATAATTATTATTCACTCAGACCATCAGTAACCTGCACTGACACAGCTGACTGGGTATTCAAAACGAACTAATTATTATTTATTCATTTATTTGTGTCTAATATTGTGTATTCTTCGTTGCCCTGCTACACACATTATTTTTCACAAACTTCATTTCTTTTCATTGGTCCGGGAATACAGCTAGCTCGACAATAGTGACGCTAATATAACCAGACAGCCTAAGTTCCAGCCGTCAGCAAGTGGCCTCGCAATATTGACCACTTATTTAGCAAACAAACAAAACAAAACAAACAAACAAATCCAGCGGAACTTTAATAGCATGCACGCATGGAATTACATCTGCAAAAGTCCTTGCATGTAATACCTGTTCCGATTACGGACTGTGCAAAAAAATAGCAAGCTACACTTACTATCTTTGCTGCACACAGTAGACTCTAGCAGACGATTCAAGGGAAACTACTCCAACTACTGGAATAGAGTTTACGCTCTTAGGCTTGTGGAGGGAAACCCAACTTGGACAAAAGTGAAAATGATGCATGAATCATTCTCACGTTTGATGATGTTATTGTTAATAACGTGCACCTAGATGACCAAGATGAGTGGTTCGATGTGCTCCATGACCCCGCCAGTATCTCCCCGTCTGCATGATGCCGAATTGCAAGACGTGGACATGTTGGATGACTTCGACTCACAGCCTCTCAATCTCATCATGTTCCAGGATCTAGGTGGGCATACTCTAGATGTAGATTTAATATAATAATAAATAAAATAAATAAATAAAAAAGACTCTTTGGAACGATAATGAAAGACAGACAGGCCGTTCGCCACGGAGTCGCGACCTTGACCTTACCATCGAAGTGTCAGATGGTCAGCTGGCATTGCGCATAGGGCAACGATTCAATGAATAAAAAAGACAGGCCGTTTTGTCTGGTTTCCCACAGGGTAACTGCATGTGAATCACTGATTTAGCAACATTTTCCATTCAGTCATTTGAGAATGAAGCCCCGACACAGGGCCTTGCTAGGTACAATCGTTGTGCTGCGTCAATTTATTTGCATAACATCAACATGCATCCATCCATCCTCTTCAACAAAGCCAACTTTCACACACATTCCTACTCTTTTCTCTGAAGTATTTGTTCACATTCTAAATCATAATATATATATATATATATATATATATATATAATATATATATATATATATATCTCCATCCATTGCAATAGTTGCACATGCTTATGTCGCAGTCTAATCGACTAATGCAGTGCAATCATTCTTCCATCCAGTGTGTGACTGTGTGCGTGCATGCGTATGTGCGTTTGTGGCATGGGGAAAAGGTATGGGGTTTGTAGATCAGTCACTGTCATGCATGTCATGCAGTCAACATAAAATGACTTGATGGGTCAGATTTAATGTTTGTACAGAAGAGGATGTGGAACCAGTGCAGACCAAGATGGCAGCGTGCTTTCAGTGTCAGGGAGATGTGTTTCCACGCAGAGGCAGCCGGCTGTACCAACACATCAAATTTCATGACAAAGGCATCCTCAAGTCTGGTGTCCTGGACAGGTAGGGTACTGGAATGGGACAGGGACAGTGGGATGATCAGTATTTGTACAGTGGAGCCTCTGAGTCTGACCTTCTTCGCTCCATCTGTCTTAAATTCACTGCCTGCCAGCCTGTGGAATCTCTCCGTTCTGTCAGGGTTCAAAGCTCAGATCAAGACTTTCCTATAGACGACTGACAAGCATTTCCACAAACTTAGCTCAAGCCAGACTCTGTCTGCAAACATTGATTATGTGTATAACAATTATGATGTATGTCCATGAATAGTCCACTGACTATTGTGGTTATGTTGTTTGGAAAGAGTTGTGATATTATCATAATTATGTATTTAACTTATGTTTTTATAAGAGCCATCTGTTTGTCTTCTTATCATTGTAAATTAAAGTACCCTCAAAAACAGCCACACATCAATTAATTCTGACAAGGACATGAACCTGAAAAGTATCACTGGTTCTTTTGATTTGAATTGAATGAAGGATACACACAGCAGTTTTGATTCAATTTAGTGTGTACTCTGTAGTGTTTTTAATTGTTCATTATTTGAGAAAGATGGTGAGAAGGTTGAGTTTGGGAGAGGGGGTTGTCACTTTTTCCCCTTTTCTACTATTGTACTAATGTACTATGCCTTCTGTGAATGTTGTGCAAGATACACCTTCTGTATGCAGCCATCTGCCGTGGCTTTGCCACTCATGCAAATTTTCCTGTCCTCAGACGTCCATTGACATTGTGGCCAGTCCCCACAGCTGAATTTTGATTACTAATTTTCAGGGTCCTCTCTCCAGCACCAGCATCTTCAGCTGCGCCAGACCTGCCCATGCAGCTCTTTGGCTACTGCTTTCCCTACATGGCACTAAGGGACCGGATGGAGAAGTTGTTTCGATTTGCCAGGTGAAACTAAACATTGGCAAGGGCTTGGTGAAGAGTGGGGTTGAACTGGAAGAGGGTGTGGTTTTGTGGTTCGAGAGCCTGCAGGTTTCACTTCAGTCCTTTCGTTGCAGGCAAAAAACCTTCACACAAATTTTCTTAGTCTCAGGGTGTTGGATTCAGTGTCTAGTCCTTGGGCTGAGAAGAAAAATGGCGGTACTTCGTGCGACTGGCCTTCACATTTGTTAAAGGGAGTGGAGAAACATTGCCCTAGCAAACCAGGGTCACATCAAAGAAAGAGAGTGAATGAATTAATGAATAAACTTTATTTTACAAGGGTAGTGGAACAGACACAGGGTCTTTTCACATCCAGCCCTCACCCATGAGGGACTAATTCTACTAATACTACACTTATACATGTAAGAGAGAGAGAGAGACACACACACAAACACAAAGAGACAGAGAGATTGAGAACAAACGAATGAACAGTTGGTGGGTGGGGGGAGGGGGGGGGTATGTGTATAAACAATCATAACATCAAAACATTCCAGCAAAGATTCTCTCCCTACAGACACACACATACACACACTGGTGACACTGACACACATGCACACACACTCGAGGTATATATGCCTGATCTGACTTCCTGCATCCAATTCAGTTCTGTTTTTCCAAAGAAGACATGGATCACATTGTGCAAAACAGACCTAGATCTGATCTGGATGGCCTGGTCAGGTTTTGGCCAAATGCATCTTGTCTGGAAGCAAGCCAGTGTGCAGGAATTATCAGGCCTGGTTTCTGGCAGGACGCAACTGGCCCACTACCAGTTTCCCTCTTTCAGACTTGGCTGCATTCTTCCACAGATGTCACGCGTGGATCATGTTGTGCAAAAACAGCCCAGATCCGATTTAGTTCTGGCTGACTGTGCCAAGTTTTGGCCAAAAGGATCCAGTCCGGAAGCAAGCCAGTGTGCAAGAATCATCCGGCCCGTTTCTGGCCAATGCTTCCAAGCTGATCCAGATTAGATGTGAATCAGATCCTGCATGTTTACTGGGGTTGCATGTTCAGAATTTGGCTAAGTAGTTTGTGTGCAGAAAGTTCTGTAAATTACCCATGAGAGAACTAAGTCTATCCAGTGACATGAAACAAATAATTTCTTGTCTTTTTGTTTTTGTGATCAACGTGTCAAGGTTTGTAACTGTTTTCTATTACCCTGCCATTTTGGCAGCCAGTTAATTGACATTTTCCCAGTTAACTGTATCAAGGTTGTTTTTGGTTGGTTAGTTTTTTTGTTTGTTTTTGTTTTTTTGGGGGGTCTGTTTCACAGGGATAGCAGAGTTTTCCAAGATGTTTTTGTGAATGTGAGCCCTGGAAACACAGCTGAAAAACTAAAGTTCATTTTCATTGCTGCTCACACTTCAGCTTCAATACCACACTGCTCATATGGATTCACAGCTTCAGATTTTGTTTGTTTTAGCTAAGAGTAAGAGATGATGTGAACTGTGGGTGAGACAAAAGTAGCCAATTAGTTTATTTGTTTTGTTTTACAGGCAGACCATGAGCGAGATTCAGGATTCATCTGACCAAGGTATAAAGTTTGATTATGACACTGATTATTAAGATAGATGAATTGCCTTTGTGAATCCGGTTTTGATGTTTGATCAGCTTGGGAAAAAACAAGCCAGATGGTAGGTGTCTTTTCAAGTACAGATAATGTGCACATTGCCAAAGTGTTGGCAATTTCTTCCACAACATTATATGTATACACAGGTATAAATTATGATACAAGTTAGTGCTAAACCAGATTTTTTTGACAAATTGTTAATGTGTGTGATTCTTAAATATGCTGAGCTGTCAGGTTGTCTTTCCAAAATGAAGAATATGAACTTATTTTGGCCAAAGGCCTAGAACGTTCCTACATTCTTTACATCATCGTCCTTGTGTGATTGTTGTCAATCAGCGTACCAATTGAGACTGCTCATTCTTTTCTTTTTTTTAGGATGTAATAGATGCTGTACTGTAGGTTGACACTGTCTGTATCAGTATGCTACGTGTTAATTAATTGTTGAAGGTGATACTGATGTTCTGTTGTGTTTTATCTGAGCACCTATTTAGTTGTGCTTGATTGATTTCTGTATATAATACATATAATTTATTTCTAGATGGATACCCTACACTCAACAAACGACAAGACTTAGTGGGCTTTTTGGAATATGTGAATACTTTTGTGCGCAGGTAAATTAGTAACTAAAAAAGTTTTTTGATTGTCTGTTTTGTTTGTGTCTTCTTTCAGTTTGACATAGTCTTAGCGTTCTTTTGATGCCATTCTCTTCTTTGTTTAATGTTTTTCGTTGTAGAGTTCTTTTCATCTTTTTTTCCCTCTTTATTTTTTCTTCCTTCCATCTATCTTTCCTTCATTTCCTCCATCTCCATCCTCCCCTCCTATTCTTTTCTTGTTGTTGAATTTTAGGTTGAAATTTCTGATGTAGCCATTTTGTGTTGTAGCAATTAGAATATATATAAATTTATAATGTTGGTTTTATAGAGTGCACCAAAACTCCCACATTTACGGAATGTGCTCATAGCACTTAAAAAAGCCATACAAGCAACATACTGAAAAACTAAAACAAGCATGAATTAGAACCTGCTCACATTTCATTTTGGGTGAAAAAATCCCACACCCAAGCTGCACTGATACCCCCCCCCCCCCCCCCCCCCCCCAGCCCCCACATATGTACTAACATCAGATGGGAAAACACACATGTTGTCTGTCCCAATAGACAATTTGTGTCTATACCAACAGCGTAGAACTATAATTATTGTGTACTGCTTGTATTTTTCTGTTTATCCTACAACCTAAGGTGTCTTCCTGAAGACGAGGATGAAAGACGGAGATTCCTACGCTCCCTGCTGCGACAGCTTCAACTTCTCCTTGTGCATGCTGGGAGAATTTCAGAGGAGGTGTCAGTAACAAGATACACATTAGATCAAGTAAGGGATGAATCCCCCACCCCACCCCTACTCCCCATTTAATTTAAAAAAATCCCTTTGTTAAAAATAAAATAAAAATTTTTGTGTGTGTTCCTGTTAGAAGAAATATTGCTGTTGTTTTGTCGCTTTCAGAAAGGGGCTTATCCAGAATCACAGTTTAACTTTTGTTCCATCCCTACTCCCCGTTTAATAAAAAAAATCCTTTTGTTGAAAATACATTTTTTGGAATAACAATTTTTGTTTCTATTAGAAGTATTGCTGTTGTTTTGTCGCTTTCAGAAAGGGGCTTATCCAGAATCACAGTTTAACTTTTGTTTAACTGTTGTTTTTGCTTTCAGAAAGAGGCTTACCAAGAAAATATGCGCATTTTGTATTGTCATGTTAAATGAGCTCTTTTTGTTTGTTTGTGTGTAAACCATTTATGTGTATGGAACTTCTTTTTTTTAAATCAGGAATTCCACAGTAGTGCATGCAGCCACTAAAATTGGAATTTATGACTTCTCCCAGTACTGTGCTGCTGGAACTCCAGTTATGTGAAGATGTTGGTTTGTTGTTGGCTTTCCAGCTGGGCAGTGTACACCACAACTTTCACCATCGCTTGGAACTCACCTGGTACCTGCTGGCCATCTTTCACACCTTGACCACCGCTTCTTGTGCATCAGGTAAGTGTGTGGTTGCAGCTCTGCTCTGACGGTGGTGTCATTCTGTTTTTGCACGTGTGTAGTGGAATGGTGGAATGGAGAGAAAAAGGGATGTATTGAAGTTTGAAACGCTGTCACCTTCCAGAACCTGGTAAGAGTGAAGAGGAACATATGATATCTGACTCCAGTCACACATGACTGCAGGGTGCATGGGAGTTTGCTGTGCATAGCTGCCAGCCAGAGGCTCTGTCAGCTGTGGTGTGTGGTGATTTGCATACATGACGAGAGATAAAAAAGTTATTTTTATTTTATTAAGATTTTATGCATATATATGAATATATATGCATACACCACACATACACATAAATACAAAGTTAACATAAACAGACTAACCATGTTAGCTAGCCTATGTAATGCTGTTGAAGGAAAACAACAACAACAAAACAAACAACAACAAAAATTACAGACACACACACTCTACAGGGGGAAAAAAGCGACATTAAGAGATTATCTCCTGAAGTCAGAGTGTGATTGCCTAAAACAGCTGTGTGTGCAGGGTTTGCACACTCCTCCAGAGTGTTTGAAAGTCCTTGAGTTTTGAAAGCTCTCTGTCAAATTGTCAAAACTGGGCACAGCACCTGAAAGTCGACGAACATTGAGATTGCAATGCTCTCAGACTGTCATAGAGTGTTTGGACAGTTTGAGATTGCGGTGCTCTCACAGGGTGACTGGACAATTTGAGATTGTGGTGCTGTCATAGAATATCTGAACAATTTGAGATTGCAGTGCTGTCATAGAGTGGACAATTTGAGATTGTGGTGCTCTCATAGAATATCTGAACAATCTGAGATTGCAGTGCTGTCATAGAGTGTGGACAATTTGAGATTGCACCTGGACAATTTGAGATTGCGGTGCTGTCATAGAGTGTGTGGACAGTTTGAGATTGCACCTGGACAATTTGAGATTGCGGTGCTCTCATAGAGTGGACAGTCTGAGATTGTGGTGTTCTCATAGAGTGTCTGGACAATTATTGTGGCTCTCCCATCCAGCTGTTTCTGACACACATCTGTTGGACTGGAAAATATGAGTTTTTGTGAGTTCTGAATGTTATCCCTGTTTTACTGTTTTTAGTTCTACCTCAGTTCAGTAATTATCATTATGTAATGTATGTACGTTGTTTTGTTCTTGTAAAGTTTTATTTTTTTAATTTTCTTATTGTCTTTAGTCCATTTTAGCCCTTGAATTTCCCCCCAAATTGTATGAACCTGTAGTTGTTGTTTTATGCGCTAGCTGGAAAATAGTTATTCCCACAAAATCTCAACCAGCTCTGAGTGAATCATCAAATCCAATTCAAAGAATAAAACTATAAGGCCAACAATAGTAAGTATGTGTGTTCTCACTGTTGTCATAATTTAACTGAGTTTAGAACAGGTGTAAAACTGAGCAGTGGTGAAGCTGTTGGAAAGCTGATGTCTGTGTGACATTTGACAGATATACCTCTGGATGTTAAACTGTGCCAGTCTCCGACTGGAGATGATGAAGTGAGGTCAGCATTCGACCAGCTTGTGTCTGTTCTGTTCTGTGACCTCATCACTCTGGCTGTTCCAGTCTTTGAGAAGGTCAGTTCATGGAAAGAGGTTTGAAGGAGAGAGAGAGAGAGAGAAAGAGAGAGAGAGAGAGAGAGAGAGAGAGAGATGCACGCACAAACATGTGCTCACATGTACACACACACACACACACACACACACACACACACACACACACACACACACACACACACACACAAAACACACACACACACCACACACACACAAGCACACACACACACACACACACACACATATGCACACACACACAATGCACACCATACACACAAGACACACACGCACACATGCACATACCCCCCCCCCCCCACCCACACACACACACACACAGCACTAAAAAAAAGAAGAAATATTTCTAGTGATTCACAGTTTTGTCCACTGTGTCTCATGACGGCTTTTTCATTGGAAGATAAACAGTACTTTTTCTAGAGGGAAAGCCTGTGGGTAGTGCACATTTTTGAATGGTGAACTGGTCATTGTTGCAAAAGGAAACAATTGGTGAATTATAGTTACCCAAGAGACTTACACATACACATACACTTTTTGTTTAATGTGTACCATGTTTGTGCCTACAATGCTTATAAACATATTTGGTGGTGGGGGCGGGAGGTAATGCTTGCGTTGAATAAGAGTAGACTGAAACATTTGATTTTGACATTTACATCTTTCCTGCAGATGTCCCCCCATGAGTGGCTTCACACTTCGCCATTTTCATGTGCCTGCGTGATGGAAATGTGGGTTCTAGTGACGCATCTCCTGCGACACCGGAAGGAAAAATATGACACAGAGGTACATGCAATCAGCAAGCATGGGGAGTTGAATTTTGGAGCCGGCAAGTAATGCCATGTAACAACCAAACAGTGCTGTAACCACTTTGGTGGGTATTCAAAATGTGCCCTGTACATGGACCTACAGTCACTCATTCAGAATTGCATACAACTAGAGTAATGCCATGTAACAACCAAACAGCTCTGTAACCACTTTGGTGGGTATTCAAAATGTGCCCTGTAAAGCTACAATCACTCATTCAGAATTGCATACAACTAGAGTAATGCCATGTTAAACCAAACAGTGCTGTAACCACTTTGGTGGGTATTCAAAATGTGCCCTGTAAAGCTACAGTCACTCATTCAGAATTGCATATGACTAGAGTAACGCCATGTAACATCCAAACAGCGCTGTAACCACTTTGGTGGGTATTCAAAATGTGCCATGTAAAGCTACAGTCACTTATTCAGAATTGCATACAACTAGAGTAACACCATGTAAGAACCAAACAGCCCTGTAACCACTTTGGTGGGTATTCAAAATGTGCCCTGTAAAACTTCAGTCACTCCTTCAGAATTGCATACGACTAGAGCACAATGCGTCTTGCTTGGAAGCAGAGAACAGCGTCATGTTTGCCGTTGTGAAGTGCTCAGAGCTCATTTTGAGGTGAGGCGCTCGATAAGTGTCCTTACACCATACTTCTGCCTGTGATAAGTGTCCTCACACCATACTTCCGCCTGTGATAAGTGTCCTCACACCATACTTCCGCCTGTGATAAATGTCCTCACACCATACTTCCGCCTGTGATAAGTGTCCTCACACCATACTTCCGCCTGTGATAAGTGTCCTCACACCATACTTCCGCCTGTGATAAGTGTCCTCACACCATACTTCCGCCTGTGATAAGTGTCCTCACACCATACTTCCGCCTGTGATAAGTGTCCTCACACCATACTTCCGCCTGGATAAGTGTCTTCACACCATACTTCCGCCTGTGATAAGTGTCCTCACACCAATAAATTCCGCCTGTGATAAGTGTCCTCACACCATACTTCCGCCTGTGATAAGTGTCCTCACACCATACCGTGGGTTTCCCCACACCATACTTCCGCCTGTGATAAGTGTCCTCACACCGTACTTCCGCCTGTGATAAGTGTCCTCACACCATACTTCCGCCTGTGATAAGTGTCCTCACACCATACTTCCACCTGTGATAAGTGTCCTCACAACATACTTCCACCTGTGACAAGACAGGTACCATTTCTTATAACCCTAACTTGATTATGATTGACACTCTTCCGTCTAGCAATGACATGTTCTCATGGTTTTCTCAATCTCGCTCTCTCGTAGGGTTAATAACATTCAGCTGATGTCACCTTTACATGGGACACTGCACTGCAACAGAGACTTGAGTTGGCATAAAATGTGTTGTATGAAAGTTGTGTAAATCAATCTTTGTATAGTCAGTCTGCTGTAACTGTGCATGTTATATAAATCTGACTGTTTGACACTGAAGTGGTATATATTTGAGCGTGCTTATTATCCTGTATTAATTTTCATTTGACTTGTGTTGCAGTCCTTTTGGGTGCAGCTGCACCGAATCCTTCAGACTGTTGGGAACACATGCACTACTGAGACCACAGAGGTAGAGGAAGAGTTGGGTATGTGCAGCAATGAACTCTTGTTTTATATATATATATACAGGGATTAGCTTAGGTGTTGGTCTTTTGTCATTGGCGGATGAAAATCTGAAGTGGCTGATCGATGTGCGGTCTCTCACGTCAGTGGACCTGTTGATATACAATACAGCTGGTCATAGCCTAAACATTTTTGGTGGAGCTGGTTTAGGATAGTGCTGGCAGTTCAAATAATACATACAATGATCGGCATAGCATAGAATGAACGTTGAATATGAAAAGAGCAAATTTATACACATCCCTTTGTTCCCTCCCCTCCCCCTCTTTTTTACTCTTGCAGACAGTGATGTGTTGGTCCTGACCATCTCACCACAGCCTGGCAGACCTCAGGGCTACTGTCTCTGGCTCACCACTCACCTGGCGCATCTCTTCACCTTCCATCACCATGGAAACCACTCCACACCGGTAATAGTACCTTACAGGGATCCGAGCACTCCTATGTAAATGCTAGTAATTGTACACTTTGAGTTCATCACCAACCCCCCCTCCCCATGCCCCCCCCCGACCCCCACCTCCACCAACCCCCACCCCCACCCCAGGAAACAACAGACACTTGCAACCCAGAATCCCAAACAAATTCTAAATAAAAAAGATGATGGAAGAAAATCAAGCCTAAATTTTAACAATGAAAGTGCAATACATTAATCACATACTGCTGTAAAGAGGCTTGAGAAAATTGTGATTTTCTGTTTTTGGCACTTGATTATGTCACTTGATACCCAATACTAAAGTATGCTGACCTAATTTTCATGTGTAGTTTCGTTCCAAACAGTGTTTTTGATTTTGTTTGTTCAATTTTTGTTTTCACTCTAATTTTTACTGCATTAAAACATGGATGCATATCCGATGAGTTGATACGCTTTGTTGTTTAGGACCCAACTCAGAACTGCTTCTTCACAATGCAGATGACTGTGGAAAAGATCCTGAGGGTGAGTTGTCAATCATTTGATTTGGCAGAACTTTCACACTAGGGGGCTGCTAACTGTTGAATGTATATTCATGTCTTCTTTGTTCTGGGTTTGTGTTAGGTTTCTGTTCTCAGCACGAAATGCTGAACAGATATTCACATCCGCTTTGAGTCTGTGTTACTGTTACTGTGTTAGGTTGCTGTTCTCAGCATGAAATGTTGAACTGATATTCACATCTGCTTTGAGTTTGTGTTACTGTGTTAGGTTGCTGTTTTCAGCATGAAATGTTGAACAAATATTCACATCTGCTTTGAGTTTGTTACTGTTACTGTGTTAGGTTGCTGTTCTCAGCATAAAATGTTGAACATATAATTATTCATGTCTGCTTTGTGTTATGTTTCTGTTCTCAGCATGAAATGTGAACATATAATTATTCATGTCTGCTTTGTGTTATGTTTCTGTTCTCAGCATGAAATCTAAAACATATATTCACATTTGCTTTGTTTTAAGTTTGTGTTAGGTTTCTCTTCTCACCACAAAATGTTGAACATATATTCACGTCTTCTTTAGACCATGGTTTAGTTCTTCTGAGTCAACATTTGTGTGGACTTTTCCGCACCAGTCTTGCCCTTATCATGAGCTCAGCTGCGCATGCGCTACAACTGTTGTGCACCTTAAAGGTCACACATCCACCTTTGAGTAAGAGATGCCTGATGGCCGGTGGCATGGTTACAGTTTGTCCCTAACGTGTCAGCCCAATCATCCGAGGACATTAAGCCCCATATCATCACTGGTGGCCTGAAAACTCACAAAGGACATGTAACAACAGTAGCAAGGTAATCAAAAGCATGACTGGGGCCACTCCTGCTGGAAGAGGGAAGAAGGTCCCGCAGTGTTTGTTTGAACCAGTTCCCTATCATTGGAGGGAAGTGCCACAAATATCATTTTTGTCGCGACAAACACAAACATGTGTTTGTTGTGACAAACAGCTCTTGCTGCGACAAAAATATGCTTGCCACAACAAAACTTTTGTCGTGACAAAATTATGTTTGTCATTTTGTCGCGACAAAACTATTGTCACAACAAATATTTGTTGTGTTTGTCCGGACAAAAGTTTTGTCATGACAAGCATACTTTTGTCATGACAAAAGATGTGTTTTGTCAGGACAAACATGTGTTTATCGTGACAAAAGTAAGCTTGTCATGACAAAACTTTTGTTGCAATAAAATTATGTTTGTTGCAACAAATATTTGTCACAACAAAAGTTTTGTTGTGACAAATATGTTTGTTGCAACAAGCATAATTTTGTTGTAACAAAAGACGTGTTTTGTCACGACAAACATGTTTGTTGTGACAAAACTTTTGTCGTGACAAAAATTATACTTGTGGCAGCTCCCGCCAATGATAGTTCCCGCCCCCTGTTTTTACCAACGTTTGGCTGATGTGTCCCTGCAGTCACCCATCAAGGAGGAGACGCTGCGAGCCTGTCTTCGTTGCTGCCTATCTGTGGCCTCGCTGTGGCCTCCTCCAAATCAGCTTCTGACGCTGCTGTGGGAGCACTTTTCAAGAAAACTGGTACACTATGCTCCTTTTTTACGACCAACTTAGAAATCTGTCAAAAGCCGCCATAAAAGGGGAATTTGAACTCAGTCAGTATGTAATATTGTTTGTAGAAGTATTGCGCCCTCTTAGAAATGAATCAAACATGGCCGTAAGTAAAAGAGAGTTTGTCTACTTTGATACAGTTTTGCCGAACTTGGTTAGTACATCTTAACTCGGTCAGTACATAATATTGTTTGTAGAAGTATAATGCCCCCATAGAAGTCAGTCAAACATGGCCATAAGTAAAGAGGGGTTGTCATCCTTGATACAGTTTTACTGAACTCAGTCAGTACTTAATATTGTTTGCAGAAGTACAGTACCCCCTTAGAAATCGACCAGAAGTGACCATAGAACTAGAAGAAGAGTGGCAGTCAGCTAGTGACTAGTATTTGATGAAAAAAAGGGACAATACATGAGCTGTTCCATGAATGCAAACAGTTGTAAGGTGCTGACGCCAAAAATAAATGCAATTCTTTGTCCAGAAACGGATTTGTTACTGGATCTGTCAGTTTTCAGAACTTTGCAGCACAACAAGAAAGATGTACAGTTATTTGCTGAATTCATTCCACAGTTTTTCTATTTCGTTGTAAGTGAGTGACTAGTCTTTAGCATCCACTGAGCCTCAGAGGTCTTATCAGTGTGAAATATTCTTGTAATGCAGGGTTCATACAGTCTCCAAATATTTGGGAAAGTTTGGGAAAACTCGGGCGCCTTTTTCCAGGTCAGGAAAATTTGGGAAAGTGGCATTTTTGGCCAAGGTCTTGGAAAACTGGTTAATTTTATGCTAATGATCAACAGATAACTGCAAGAATGGGGGTCCAAAAGATATGGGGGGCAAAAGGATAGATGAGGCAAATCCACAATTCATTTAACTTGAAACTTGAGTGTTCAAATTGTAAGTGCACTGGAGTAATTTAGTCTGGAAAACAGTCCTCAAATTTTGGAAATGTAGGAGTTTTAAGTAAATCCCCCCCCCCCCCCCCCCCACTCCCTGTACGAACCTTGGCAGTGTGAGTGCCGCACATTTCTGGTTATTTGAAGTTCTCTGTCTGTGTGTAGCTGTTTTGTTTACATTTGTTCTTTCAGAACGATCGTTTCCAGCTTCATGCCACCAGCATAGAGGGGCTGGCAGTCATCAGGTAAGATCATGCATGCAAACAGTTTCATGGCTTGTTTGCCAACCAAAGTTGCTGCTATAGTGAAACCCTTCCTGTGAGATAACCTGAAAACTCAGGTGAGATTTATGCATGCATGCAAACAATTTCATGGCTTGTTTGCCACCAAAGTTGCTGCTATAGTAAAATCCTTCCTGTGAGACAACCTTAAAAATCAGGTGAGATTTATGCATGCACTCAAACTATTTCATGGCTTGTTTGCCACCAAAGTTGCTGCTACAGTGAAACCCTTCCTGTGAGACGGCCTTAAAAATCAGGTGAGATTTATGCATGCATGCAAACAATTTCATGGCTTGTTTGCCACCAAAGTTGCTGCTATAGTAAAATCCTTCTTGTGAGATAACCTGAAAACTCAGGTGAGATTTATGCATGCATGCAAACAATTTCATGGCTTGTTTGCCACCAAAGTTGCTGCTACAGTGAAACCCTTCCTGTGAGACTGCCTTAAAAATCAGGTGAGATTTATGCATGCATGCAAACAAATTATTCCATGGCTTGTTTGCCACCAAAGTTGCTGCTACAGTGAAACCCTTCCTGTGAGACAACCTGAAAAATTGGGCGAAGCAGAAGGATGGTTCAGGTTGTGGAGAGGAAGTAGGTGGGGGTGAGGGTGGGGGCATATTTACATGCATATAGACGAGGAAAGGTTTGAGAAAAGACAGTCTTAAAATAGGGCTGCGGCCTTCTCAGGGTTGTTTTTTGTTTTTTTGTTGGCGCTTCATTGTTGCTTACTGGAAAGTTTGGTTGCCTTACCTGGGTAAGGCACAGCAGCTGCAAGAGCAGTGCTACCTATTCCTATCAGTGTGTGCAGCTTTCTTCTGTGTCTAAACAGTGGTATGGCTGCCAGTGTTTGGGATTTTTAACGTGTGTGCAGATGTTGATGCATGGGCTGTACAGACATGATAAGAGAGTCTGCACTGAAAGTTTATTGGGATCGAAAAATCCATTGCTGAACTGTGATAAATTTACTTCTTGATGTGTCGTTCCACCCTGGTTTTCTTTCTGACAGTAAGTCATCCACATCCTTGCTGGAACGATGCAAGAAGTGGTGTGATGGAGATGACAGTGGGTGAGTTTCCTCCTTGGTCAGTTGTATTAGCGTGTGTGTGTGTGTGTGTGTGCATGTGCATGTGTGTGTGCGTGCATATGTGTGTGTGTGTGTGTGTGTGTGTGCATGCATGTGTGTGTATGTGTGCATGCATACATATGTATGTGTGTGAGCATGCATGCATGTGTGTGTGTGCGCGCGTGTGTGTGTGTAGGCAGGCATGCATGTGTGTGTGTGTGTGTGTAGGCAGGCATGCATGCATGGAATCCATGAATGATGAATATGTATGTGTGTGCAGGGGTGTGGGTGTGTGAGTGTCCATGCACATATTATATGTAAATGTGTGTGCATGCATACATGTGTGTGTGTGTGTGCTTGCATTTGTGTGTGTGTGTGTGTGAGTCTGGGCACAGGAGCATGTGTGAGAATACCTGCACATACGCATTTATGTGTGCCTGTATGGGTTTGCGTGCCTGCATGTGTTTGCATGTATGTTCTCAGGTGTGCATCATTCATAATCAGAAATCTTTTTAAATTTTGAAAGGCTGGACCATGAGACAAGTTTTCACCTGTTCCTGCGACTTCTGGCTCGATTGCTGGGACACAGTGGTGCCATTGCCGAGTGGCGGCAGATCAAGGGGAGGTCAGTCTGCACACACAAAATTGTATCAGCTTTATTTTGGCTGAAAAATGTGCATGTTAGAATGTTACAGCTAGGTTGCTGGATATGCATCAGCTTTATTTTGATGAAAAATGTGCATGTTAAAGTATCGCTATCAGAGTCAAGCTGTTGGGATCCTTAAAATTGGCATTCTCTTGGACACCATCTATGTGAGATCTTTGAGAACTTTGACTAGTGCTGTTAAAGGTCCGTTCTGATCTCCACCAGGGACACTGAAAGGAACAGGCTGGTTTTGTGGCTGCTTCAGTCTGACTGAAGTCAGGCGAGCCAGTTTCCCTTGAGGACACTGACTAGCAAACTATAAAAAAAAAAAAAAAAAGGCACAGAGAGGGTTGTTTTGTATATATGTGCATGTGTGATGTCAGCACATTAGACACCCGGACCCTTCTCTACTAACTAAATTGTGTGTCTACTGAAAAGCGTGCAGCAGATTCAAAACCATGTGCTGTCTCCAAAATTACCAGCTGTATCTCAGAGGAAATGTAATGTAGTGTAAAATAGTATTTGTAAGGCGCTTGTACCTAACGTGGGCCCGAAGCGCACATGGTCACGCTGATGTTTTTAAGGATCAGTCTCAACTCTTTCCTAATTCGATATGATAATTATGATACGGTGATAAGATTTACTTAGGCTAAAAGCCTTTAATGTGGTCTTTGCCAGCCTAAGCTATTCTAGCATTCTGTTCTACTGCTAGTTCACCCTTGTATTTATCACCCTGATATAACCGTACCGGTTGACTGGGCGTAAAACACCAACTTACTTACTTACCCTTGTATTTTGTGTTGCCAGGTTTTTTTCCAAGTTTCACCAGCGGCGCATGCAGGAATTGGGCGAGATGGGGCTGCATAACATGACGTGCCTCTTTCTGACCGTGGCCATGTGTGTTGATGCTGAAGAAGTGGTAAGTTGTAGCTCACCAAAGTTCGGTACAGTTCAGCTCTGATCAAGACACACAAAGGGTTAATAAGAATGCTTGTTTTTATTAGATGCTGCAAAATGTGTGCACATTTTTGGTGAAAACACCTTGCTCAGGCAACAGACGGATAATACAACAACAAACGATGATAGGAATGAAGTTTGAACTACTTAACATTGAGTTGGTGGAGAAGTTTGTGGGGGAAAATGCAAGCATAAGGCTGACATGATTTTCACCTACCATTCTGATGGAGACCACCTGATGAGAGACCACGTGATGAGGGACCATGCGATGAGAGACCACCCTGGTGAGAGTTCACCTGAGGGACCACATGATGAAAGACCAGATGATGAGAGACACCTTGATTATACACCATCCGATGAGAGACCACCCTGTTGAGAGTCCACATGATGAGGGACCACCTTGATGAAAGTTCACCTGATGAAGGACCACCTTGATGAGAGTTTACCTGATGAAGGACCACATGATGAGATTGAGAGACACCCTGATGAGACACAGTGCAATGAGACGTCACCTGATGAGGGACCACCCTGATGAGAGACCACGGGATGTTCAAGTTCAAAATGTTGCTTTACATCCACAGAGACCACAAGGACTATTAGAGACAGGGAGCCCAGGGTGGCCACCTCAACTTCGCACAGCTCTTGAACTCTAAAGCCATGGGATTAGAGACCACTCCTCTTTTAAAACAACTTTTTCTGTAACATTTCCATTGATATTTTCATCTGGATTAACCTCTGATCAAGGACTGCCCATTTTTGCTTGATTTGAAAAGGCGCTCTTAAAAGAGGGGTGTCCTTTGTATAAGCAGACACTGACTTCCTTTTCTTTTAGGCCAGAAAACTGCTAGCTCTGTACGACATGGTGGATCCCATGTCGGCGTACGGGAGACTGCGTACGCAGGTTTGGTGCGGGGCACTGGCTGCCATGCAGTTGCTGGTGAAACTGCAGAAGAACTTTACCTTCCTCGCCGAGAAACTGGTGTCCTCTTTCAACTCCCTGGCCAAGTGAGTAGAGAACTGCCATCGCAGCTGCATGCACAGGTATATACAACAGAGCTTCAAAATGATAAAAATGTTGTCCTTATCTCAGCAGATAATTTTTTCCCCAAAGAATCTTGTTGTCCATATCCCAGCAGAGAATTGTTCCCCAAGGGAAAAATGTCCTTATCCCAGTAGAGAATGCGTTCCCCAAGGGAAAAATGCTGTCCTTATCCCAGCAGAGAATTCGTTCCCAATGGAAAAATGTCCTTATCCCAGCAGAGAATTCGTTCCTCAAGGGAAAAGCATCCTTATCCCAGCAGAGAATTCGTTCCCCAAAGGAAAAATGTTGTCCTTATCCCAGCAGAGAATTCGTTCCCAAGGGAAAAATGTTGGCCTTATCATAGCAGAGAATTTGTTCCCCAAGGGAAAAATGTACTTATCCCAGAAGATAATTTTTTCCCAAAGAGAAAAATGTTGGCCTTATCCCAGCAGAGAATTCATTCCCCCATGGGAAAATGCTATTCTTAGCAGAGAATTTGTTCCCCAAGGGAAAGATGTCTTTATCCTGGCAGAGAACATTTCCCCCGAGGGATTTTTTGTTGTTGTCCTTATCCCAGTAGAGAAAATTTTCCCCATGGGAAAACCAGGGTGGTTCCCCCCCAGCCCCCCTCCCCCTCCCCCCCTTCCTTAAAGATGATTGCTTTGAGGCCATGCTACTTATTCTGCTGATGAAATTTTGCCAAAACAGTGGTTTTACCTTTGCTGTAGAATCTTTAATATGGTGCACACATGACCTCCAGTTTCATTTCAAGGACTAAGTGCTGAGCTCACAACCCTGAGACCATGGGGAGGGGGGAGGTGATTACAACCTGAAATAATCGTGGTTCTGACCCACAGGTTCTTATCTCCAGCTGCGTTCCTCAACCACTGAGTGTTTCCTGTTGAATGTTGCATTTTGAGTGTTAGCGTGGTACAGTGGACAGGATCCCTGATGATTGATTCACTTCAAAAATCCACAAAGAGGCGGTTTGACAAAAGGGATGGTATTTGGTGAGGGGTTGAGTTACATGCAAGTAAGAAGTGAGTCTTTTGTTATAGGTTTTTCTCTGTACTAGTAGCAATATGCTTTGATTCGCTTTTTCTGCTATTTGTCTTCTGATACTCTTCTACAAGACACAGGAGCCTGTTTGAAACTCTTTGACACAATGGTTACATAGTTTTTTAAAGTTTTTTTGCTCTTTCCAGTTCATCTCGTGAAACTGTGTTCTCTACCCTATTTATGCCTGAATATTCTTTTTGTTCTCAAGGCAGCTGTCTGGTTCAGCCATGGACTATGGACAGAAGCAGGAGTTGTCCCCCCTCATCACTCTCTACGTTGATGGATTGCGGGACATTGTGGAGCAGTCGCAGCTAGAGGGCGCTGAGCATCTTTTGATTGGTACGCAAAGCTGGACCCCCTCAGTACAGACTGGCTTTGATTCAAATGAATGTTGCTGAAAGCTGCTGTTAGGTCTGGTCCCTGACAATGTCCTTTATGTTGTTCTTGCTGTGATGTTTGACAAGGTTTTGTATGGTCCTCGAGAGGGCTTTAAAACCCTTGGGCTTTGAAAACCCTTTTTGAGGCCCTGTAGGTCCATCAGAATCAGTGAAAACTAACCACGGTACTTGAAATTCCTTCCTGAGGTGACACTGTGCAGTTGATGGGGCATTAAAATCCAAGAGGGAACTAAGTTGAAAGTCCTTAAAATGGAGATTGTGTTGCTCTAATAAAGTGAGTGTGAAAAATAAAATGTTCTGACAATACCTGCTGCTCTCTCTACCATCCTTCTTTTCTTGATGCAAAGTCTGACTGAAAACTGTGACTTCCTGACCCATCAGTGCTTTCCCTGACTGTTTCTAGTCATACCTCAGTCCAATAATTAATGAATGTACATCAGAAAGACTACATTAGGTCCTTGAAAAAAAAATGGGGGGGGGGGGGGGGGGAGAGAAAAAAAAGGCCCTTGAAAATCCTTGAAAAGTCTATGAATTTTGTCTCCCAAAAACTGTATGCATCCTGTGATGGATAGTAATGTGTTGACCTGTCTCATGCTTGTGACTGATGGACAATAATGTGTTGACCTCAATCTCATGCTTGTAACTCATAAACTGTGATGGACAATCATGTGTTGACCTCAATCTCATGCTTGTAACTCATAAACTGTGATGGACAATAATGTGTTGACCTCAGTCTCACGATTGTGACTGTGATGGACAATAATGTGCTGTTGACCTCAATCTCATACTTGCAACTGTGTGCAGATGAGGGCATCGACCTGATGCTGCGCCACTGCAGTGACTCACAGATGCGACACATTCTCACAGCGCTCGACTCCGTTGTTATGAGGCTCAGGTACATGTTCAAGGCTTTCCCTCTACTCTGTCAGTCCGTCCAGCTGTCAGTCGGTCGTTCTTTCTGTCTTTTCCTGCCAGTCCGTCCAGCTGTCAGTGGTCGTTCTTTCTGTCTTTTCCTGCCAGTCCGTCCAGCTGTCAGTCGGTCGTTCTTTCTGTCTTTTCCTGTCAGTCCGTCCAGCTGTCAGTCGGTCGTTCTTTCTGTCTTTTCCTGCCAGTCCGTCCAGCTGTCAGTCGGTCGTTCTTTCTGTCTTTTCCTGCCAGTCCGTTCAACTGTCAGTCAGTTGTTCTTTCTGTCTTTTCCTGCCAGTCTGTTCAACTGTCAGTCAGTCGTTCTTTCTGTCTTTTCCTGTCAGTCTGTTCAACTGTCAGTCAGTCGTTCTTTCTGTCTTTTCCTGTCAGTATGTCTAACTGACAGTCAGTCATTCTTTCTGTCTTTTCCTGTCAGTATGTCTAACTGACAGTCAGTCGTTCTTTCTGTCTTTTCCTGTCAGTCTGTCTAACTGACAGTCCGTCATTCTTTCTGTCTTTTCCTGTCAGTATGTCTAACTGACAGTCAGTCGTTCTTTCTGTCTTTTCCTGTCAGTCTGTTCAACTGTCAGTCAGTCGTTCTTTCTGTCTTTTCCTGTCAGTCTGTCTAACTGACAGTCATTCTTTCTGTCTTTTCCTGTCAGTCTGTCCAACTGACAGTCATTCTTTCTGTCTTTTCCTGTCAGTCTGTCCAACTGACAGTCACGGTCTGTCATTCTTTCTGTCCTTTCCTCTCTCTCTTCCCCTCTGCCGTATTCATGTCACTGACACAGACTGCTGGGCACAAAATGTCAGCACACATGGTCATGCTCTCGTAACTTTCAAACGTTGATTTTGCTTCTTCAGGTGAACAAATTTGCATTTATTTAAGAGCTACGGGATGGTGATCAAGGAATGGAGGATGGGGACTGGGTGCATTTTTTGTAAATGGAGAGAGAGAGAGACACACACACACACACACGCACACATACACACACACAAAAAAAGGGGGGGGGGGGGGGGAATGAAAGCAACAAAAAAGGAGAAAACAAAGTCTTTTCAAACAGCTGGTTGTCAGTGACCCATCAAAGTTGATAGACAGGTGGTGCTACAGTGCTATGGTGTTGAGATGGTCCACCCACCCCTCCACACCCCACACCTGATTCAGATGAGCCCATGATCCCTGATCCATCCCCTAAAATCCCTATAGAGAAATAAATGAAACACCTCTGACATTTTCCACATGATGTATGTTGCAGGTGCCTTGTCAGTGAACAAAAGCAAGTGCAGCCATGTTTGAAGGAAAACCATGCTCCGAGTCACATGGGTATGCTGTCTTTTTCTTGCACACCATTACTATCAGTAATGATCAGACATTGATCCTGGATATTACTGGAAGAAGAAGAGGAAGAAACCCTGCTACCTCCTCTTCTTCTCTGGTCCATGCAGATGCCTTTGCCTCTTCACCCCAATATAACCGTCATGGTTGACCAGGGTTTGCATTAACCAGTAATTTCCTGTATTTTACTGGATCAGTTGAACATATACCCGAAACAAAATCAGCCATTGGTCCGATGTACCGGCTGTTATTATGTTTGACTGGTTCTAAACAACAACAAAGAACACAGCGCAGTGAGAGAGGCATGTGTTTTAGGTGAGGAAGGGAGCATGGTGTTTACTAGTACAGCTGTGGTGGTAGTATGGATGGCCATGTATCTGACCAGTTGCTGTGATTATCTGACCGGTTTCCATAATCCATTTTTGCCTCCTTAGAGGTCACACCGGTTTGAAAAATGTCTAGCGCGATCACTGCTGACCGGGGTGTTCAGAAACAGTTATTTATCCATCTTGCCTTTGCCTTGGTCAGCTGAAGATTCTGTTTCTGGGCAATAATGCACACTTTATAAGAATTGCTGCTGAACGTCAATCACCCCCCCCCCAAAAAAAACAACAACAACAACAACCACACACAACAACACACATCTCACTCGGCTGGTGCATCTTAAGCAGCAGATCAGGTAGTAAGCATGACAATGGTATGTCATTTTTGTGCAGCACAGGTCAGAGTGCTTCACAGTTTCCAACAGAAAAGCCCAGCATTCATTCATTCCACAACAAAACAAGTGATGGTGCAGCCAATTTGAAATGTAAAACAAACAACAACTACGTATCTAAATTATACACAAAAGCTGTTGAACGTTGTCAGCAGGAGTCCCAGGCCTTAAGCCGCTGTCACGCATGGACATGAGGCAGAATACATATTGTAAAACAACAGAGTTGTCATTTGCTTATGTTTGTGTGCTTACTGCTTTTCAAGACTTTTCTCCTTGTTGTTAGGCTATATCATGTATTTTGTTGACTGCATTTTTGTAGAGATGTTTGATGTATTCTGGACTGAGATTCAACAGATTGTTAATGCTCATCTGGGGCCTGCATTGTGGTGTTTGTCTGTTCAGCTTTTGCCGAACGTTTGTGGCTGCATGTTTTCCCCTTCGTTTTTGACCATGCTGTGACCTTGACCCCACCTCTGAGTCTTGCTGACCTTGCAGTGTCCTTCACCCATCTGGCCTTGGACTTGTAAGTGGATTTTTTCTCTCTCTGATCTTCTTTTTTTGTTTTGTTTTGTTCTTGTAAAATCCATTAGTGTGGGGCATTTTATTCAGATACATTCACATGCAACCATTTTTTTTCTCATTCATTAACTTTAAGACCATGTTTAAATATATGTTCTATTTTTATAGGTCTTTTTGATACACATGTACAATTTGTTATGTGGTTGCATGCAGTATTTGTGTACAGTATTTGTCAAAAACATCAGTTTGTCCGAAGAAGCCAATGTCAGATTACTATCATTACCTTCCATCATTGTCTGTCTTTATTCTTGATAGTAACAGTAGTCATAGCAGCACATGCAGCAGTGTCTATATCTTGTGCAGCAGCAGCAGCATCTTGTGTGTGCAGGTGCCTTTGTGTGTGTGTGTGTGATGTGTTGGTGGTGTGTGTGTAGTCGTGTTAGTGTTTGATCTTGTCCGGTATTATGCACTATATACAATAACTTAATTTTCGAGGTTTTCCATGGTTATACAAACATCAGATTTTTCTGTCGGCAGACGGATTTCCATGAGTTGAGGAGCAACAGGGGTTATTCTTGAGAAGAGAGAAATGTACAAAACTGTTTACAAATTTGAGTACTTTGCACGGCAGTGATTTTGGTAACAGATTTGTGAATTTCCATTAAAAATGACTTCAGAATCTGATGTCTGTTTCATTTTACAGCAGCTTGCCATTGCGTGTACAGTGTTTTTTCTTTTTCTTTTTTCAGTCCTGCCCCACTGGGCGTTTGCCCAGGTGGAATCCCAGGTGTGGCCAGGCGCTTCGTTCTCTCAGACTCCATTCACACCAGGTAGGCTTCTGCCCCTATGTTTGTGGTGTATTGTCCCATGAAATCTGCATAATTCTCTGGCCCCTGGGTTTGCAGTGGATTGTTCCATCTACATAATTCCCCTGCCCATGGGTTTGTGGTGTATTGTCCCATGACATCAACATAATTCTCCTGCCCCTGTGTTTGCAGTGGATTGTCCCATGACATCTACATAATTCTCCTGCCCCTGTGTTTATGGTGTATTGTCCCATGACATCAACATAATTCTCCTGCCCCTATGTTTGCAGTGCATTGTCCCTTGACATCTACGTGATTCTACATCTCATCCCCCTCCCTCCCCATCCCCACCCCAGGTGCTGTTTATTCTCACACCAGGTATGCTCCTGCCCCTGTGTTTGCGGTGGATTGTCCCATGACATCTACGTAATTCTCCATCTCATCCCCCTCCCTCCCCATCCCCATTCCCACCCCCATCCTTCATTCCATTCAGTGCCATGTGAATTGACCCGGCCATCTACATAGCTCCTCCACACCCACCCCCCCCCCCACTCCCCCACCCCCTGAACCCCCCTGCACCCACTCAGCCCAGCAAGCCACCAGGAAAAATTCCCAGGTTTGCGGTAAATGTCCCAAGATATCTTCTACTCCCCCCCCCCCCTCCCCCCAACAAACACATGCACGCACGCATGCATGCACGCACACACGCACGCACGCACGCACACACACACACACACACACACACAGAGTCATAGTGGAAAGGGGAAGAAAACTTCTATTTTTGGATAGAAAACCCACCAGAAGCATGAGGTCACCGACTATGTCCTAGGCCATGTACTATTTACATTAGCAAGCAATATGGCATGCATTTTTAGACAGTATTTATAATGTAATGTAGGTCATACTGCTAAGCTTATGACTGAGTGATTGCTTTTGTGAGTCGTGAACTTGAGTCTGTACTTACTTCTCTCTGTAGCTCATGTCTTGATGGGATATGAGGATCCGAAAACTGTCTCTCTGTTTCTGTCTCTGTCTGTCTGTCTGTCTCTGTCACTCTCTCTCTCTCTGTCTTGTTTTTGTGAGTGGTGAACTTGGGTCTATATTTACTTCTCTCTCTGTAGTTTATGTGTTGCTGGGATGTGACAATTTGAAAACTAGCATAAGCTATAACTATATATATATATATCTCTCTCTTCCTTTTCAGCATTGCTTGCCACTACCTGAATCAAGTCCTAGGAGACCAGCTGCTGAGTCAGAGAGCAGTCTCCATCCCACATGCTGTGACTGGCTCATTATTATCATCATCGTCATCATCATCAGCCACTGCAGGAGCAGCATCAGTAACAACGAGCCCATCACTCAAAGCTTCAGTGCCGTTGTCACAAACTGACATTGTGAAATGCTGGTGGAGATGTGTCATTCTCATGGCTCCCTCGTCTTCTACCATTGTGGAGCTGACACAGTCAGTCAGAGTGTGTGTGTGTCTGACAGTGTGTTTGTGTGTGTGTGTGTGACAGTGTGCATATTTGTGTGTGTGTGTCTGACAGTGACAGTGTGTGTTTGTGTGTATAGTGTGTCGTGTTTGTGTGACTGTGTGTGTGTGTGTGTGTGTGTGTGTGTGTGTGTGTGGTGTGTGTGTGTGTGTGTGTGTGTGTGTGTGTGAATGTGCGAGATGTTATGTGTATGTTGCGTTATGTGTATTGGCTGTGATGGTGCTTGTGTGTGTGTGTCTGTGTGCATGCAAGTATGTATGTGCATGTGCGTCAACATTGTGTGTATGCATGTGTGCATGTTCATTTGTTAGTATGAGACCATGCGTGCTTGCCTGTATGATCATGCGTATTACTGTGTGTCTGTAATGCTAGGCCTGTGGTCCGTGCTTTCATATCCTCCAGACACGTGATGTCCCTACCAGACGTACAGTGGCTGATGTCGGGCAGAGGGGGGAGTGTTGATGGTGATGTGCTCAGCTCCATTGGCTGGAAGCAGTTACTGAAAGCCATCGGTTCCCGCTTCCACAGCTCCCAGGCATGGCATACTTTTCTGCAAAGATATTAATTATATGTACCAAGATACCAAGATAGCATTACAATCTGATCAAATATGTTAATTATATGTACCAAGATACCAAGATAGCATTACAATCTGATCAAATATGTTAATTATATGTACCAAGATACCAAGAAAGCATTACAATCTGATCAAAGATATTAATTATATGTACCAAGATACCAAGATAGCATTACAGTCTAATCAAAGTCAAAGATATTAATTATATGTACCAAGATAGAATTACAGTCTAATCAAAGATATTAATTATATGTACCAAGATAGCATTGATCAAAGATATTATTTATATGTACCAAGATACCAAGATAGCATTAGTCTGATCAAAGATAATAATTATATGTACCAAGATAGCGTTACAGTCTGATCAAAGATAATAATTATATGTACCAAGATACCAAGATAGCGTTACAGTCTGATCAAAGATATTAATTATATGTACCAAGATACCAAAATATTACAATCTGATCAAAGGTATTATATGTACCAAGATACCAAAATAATACAAAATGATCAAAGATATTAATTATATGTACCAAGATACCAAAATATCATTACAGTCTGATCATATGTACCAAGTTAGCAGGTTGTGTTCTGACAAAGTGTGTTTCACTCTGGTATAAACATTATGGTTGACTGGGTGTTTAAAACCAATAATCTAAAGCCAATAATCTATCTACCTATCAAGATAGTGTGGTCCATAGCATATTGTTTTCTGAAAATGTATGTTTTACTCAGATATAACTGTTACGGTCGACTGGGTGTTTAAAACCAATAACCTATCCACATACCAAGATAGTGCAGCATATAGTGTTCTGAAAAAATGTATTTCTCTCTCAGTCATATAACCGTAATGGTCGACTGGGCGTTAAAAACCAATAACCTACCTATGTACCAAGATTGTGTCATCTGTAGCATATTGTGTTGTGGCAAAATGTGTGTCACTCTTATATAATTGTTATGGTTGACACTACCTACCAAGATATCACAGTCCATAGCATATTGTGGTCTGACAAAATGTTTTTCGCTCAGATACAACTGTTATGGTCAACAGGGCTTTAAAATACCAACCACCTACCTACCTACCAAGATAGTGTGGTCCATACAACACAAAGATGGGCACAAAGTTACCACCCTTTGTAACTGGCCTCATGGCTAACTGCAAAAAATGTATAATAATGTTTGCTAGCTTAGGTGACTGATCACATGAAAAGAGTAGTGTCTTTGCTTTGAGTGAAAAAATCAAAAGAGGAAAGCAGCGACATACAGCATAACACGATGCAACTTCTTTTTGACGACACTTTGTGGTCTGTGTGATATTCCTGCTATTGCTGAGTGTATGTGGAGAGCGATTTGGTTTGAATGAAAAAATCAAAATGGGAAGAGAATGATATATGACAATTAATTATGTCACGTCTTCTTTCCGGTGACACTTTGTTCTCTGCGTGATGTTCCTGTTGTTGTCACGCTTCGAAGAAGAAATTGGCAGTAGAGCCAGATCAATTCAAGAGAAATCTGTCCTCTATTTAAAAAAAAATTATGTATGTTTTTTAGAAGGCCATAGCAAGGACTGCGCTATCTTGATATATAATATCTTTGCCTAGAATCTTTGTGCACATGCCCACGTATTGTTGGTTTCTTTGCTACAGGTTTCTGCTAATAATCTGCGCCCCAAGCACTCTTACGGGATGTTAATCTGATCATTGAATGATGTCTCTGAATGAGAATGTTGATGACAATTATTTTTAAGGGCATGTGTCAGTGTGTTTAGGTGCTTGTTTTATATTGCATTATAGTATTGTGTCATTATTATATTACAGCATTGCATTATGTGAGACACTCGGAATGTTTATGGATTTGCGCCATACAAATACCATTCTGATGGATTGATTGATAATGATGATTGCTTTGTGCCTGTTTTGTGAGCAGGGTCTGCTGGACAAGCAGAAGTTCAGAGATCAGGTCATGCCCTACTTTGCTGACACAGCCCAGCAGGTGTCGCCAGTGGTGCGTGCGTTGGGGCCTCTCGACACCTTGCTCCATGTTTACAGGGTTGTGGGCTATCTCATCAAACACTGTGCTCCACTTCTGTATTTGCAGGTATGTTTGGATGTGTGAGTGCATGTGTGTTGTGTTGTGTGTGTGTGTGTGTGTGTGTGTGTGTGTGTGTGCGTGTTGAATGTGTGTGTTTGTGTGTGTGTGTTGAGTGTGTGTGTGTGTGTTGAGTGTGTGTGTGTGTGTGCGTGTGTGTGTGTGTGTGTGTGTGTGTGTGTGTGTGTGTGTGTGTGTGCATGTGAGAGAGAGAGAGAGAGAGAGACAGACACACACACACATACACACACTCAAGTCAGTGGTGTGTCAGTGTGTGTGTGGTGTGTATGTGTCAGTGTATGAAAGAGGGTGTGGTATGTCAGTGTATGTGTATATGAGAGAGTGTGTGTGTGTCACAGTGTGTGTGGTGATTGTGTGCCAGTGTGTATGAGAGAGTGTGGTGTGTCAGTGTATGAGAGAGTGTGTGCGCGTGCGTGTGTATGCGTGAGTGACAAAAAGATTGTGTGCGCGTGTGTGTGCACATGTGTGTGTGTGAGTGTACATGTGTGTACATTTGCTTTATGATGCAAATTTGTCTCTGTTAAGTACACATCAATGCATCACACCAGCCCTATATCACTGGTTTGTGCATTGCTGCTGTCAGTCATTCTTTTCTACCAATTTCTTTCCCAGTCCAAGACGTGCCCTCTGCCAGAAGTCATCAAGAGTCTGGTTCTTCCTGCCGCTGTCTTCAACGCTGACCGAGCTCTCAGTGCCAATTTCCTTGCTGCCATTAGAGACACCCTGCATCTGGTATACTCTTTACCCCCACTGTCTGCATGCTAGAAAGTTTTCTTTGGTGTGTGTGTGTGTGTGAATGTGTGTGTGAGAGAGTGTGTGTATGTGAGTGTGTGTGAGTGTGTGTGTGTGAGTTGTGTGTGTGTGTGTGTGTGTGTGTGAGTGTGTGTGTGTGCGCGTGCATGTGTGTGTGTGTGTGTGTGTGAGTGTGTGTGTGTGTGTATGTGCTTTCTGTTTTTATTTTTTATTGCAGTGACGATGAGGATAACAAGTGATATATGCTGTGGAGGTCCATTTTGGCTTGAGGCTGCTTGTAGAATAATTAAAAACATGAACAAGATGTGATATTTGTTTTTGTGAACTGGAAACAAGTCCTTGTGTTTGATTATTCTAGGGTGGTTGACAGGACATCAAAATCCAAGATCCAACTCCTGTGTTTGAAACTTTCATGAGGAAAAAATCCATTTTGTGCCGCTTGAACTCTCTGAAAATGTATGTGAGGACGTTTTTGAGTAAGATGTAAGAAACTGTCATTGGTTGTTTTTTTATTTCAGTTTCTGGAAGGTCTGGGTCGCCTAGACTATCATCGGGATTTGTATGTCCAGCGCCAAGTCCGCAGCATTGTGACGCAGTTCCTACCCCGCTTTCCTCTGGTGTGTTACTGCATCCCTCCCTCCCATCCAGTTGTGTTTTGTCCATCTCACCTTATCCATTCATCGTATGTGTAACATCCTTACCCATCCATCCCATCAAGTCTGTTTTGTCCATCTCACCTCATCCATTCATCCCATGTGTAACATCCTCACCCAGCCATCTGTCAACCCACCTAGTCTGTTTTCAGTCTGTTTCATCTGTCTCACCTAATCTGCTCATCCCATGTGTATTGTCCTCAGCCATTCATCCGTCAACCCACTTAGTCTGTTTCCAGTCTGTTTCATCCATCTCACCTTACCCACTCATCCTATTGGGCGATTCAGTGAAGCTGGTTTGCACAAGTGAATGCCCTTTGTAATCTGAATTTGATCTTATTTTATTGCTCCTCTCGCTTTTCTCTCTCTCTCTCTCTCTCTCTCTCTCTCTCTCTCTCTCTCTCTCTCTCTCTTTCTCTCTCTCTGCTCTCTCTCTCTCGCTTTCTCTCTCTCTTGCTCTCTCACACATGCACAGACCACACACACATCACTCATACATATACATGCATGTTTGCACTCCTGTGCAAGTACATGCACCCCCCACCCACCCACCAAGCCACCCAGCCTTCCAGCCAGATAATGCAAAAAAAGACTACTGCACTACTTTGAGTTTGAATGTTATTGTGTGGTAATCATTTATGTACATTAGGTACTCAGTGCATTATGTCTCCGTTTCAAACTGTATGCCTGTTCTCACTCAAGCTGTTTACATATAATGTAAATTTTTTGTGTCTGACTTCCAGAGTCATGTGGATGTTTACAGTCACCCTGTGCTGGTGAGTGATTTTTTTTCACACTCGTTCTCAGTTTGTGCAACACTGCCTTAACACAACAGTGTGACTTTCACACTCATTCTCAGCTTGTGCAACACTGCTTCACCATAACAGAGTGACTTTCACACTCATTCTCAGTTTGTGCAACACTGCCTTAACATAACAGAGTGACTTTCACCCTCATTCTCAGCTTGTGCAACACTGCTTCACCATAACAGAGTGACTTTCACACTCATTCTCAGCTTGTGCAACACTGCTTCACCATAACAGAGTGACTTTCACACTCATTCTCAGCTTGTGCAACACTGCCTTAACATAACAGAGTGACTTTCATACTCATTCTCAGCATGTACAACACTATCATTGGTGGGAGCTGCCATAAGTATATTTTTTTGTCGCAAATACATGTTTGTTGCGACATAACTTTTTGTTGTGACAAAACTTCTGTAGCAACAAAATTATGTTTGTCATGACAAAATATTTTGTCGCGACAAATATTACGTGTTTGTCGCGACAAAACTTTTGTCGCGACAAGCATACTTTTGTTGCGACCAAAGACGTGTTTTGTCGCGACAAACAGTGTTTGTCGTGACAAAACACGTGTTTAGTGTTTGTCACGACAAACTCATGTTTGTCGCAACAAAACTTTTGTCGTGACAAAAATGATACTTGTGGCAGCTCCCGCCAATGATACAACGCTGCCTCAACATTACACAGCGACATTCACACTCATTCTCAGATTGTACAAGGTTGCAGCAACTTTCACACTCCCTGTCAGCTTGTACGACACTGCCTCAACATAACACCGCAACTTTCACAGGCATTGTCAGCTTGTACAACACTGCCTCAACATAAGACAGCAACTGTCACACTCATTTTCGCACCTGCAAACAGTATATTTTCTGGTCCTATAACGCATCTACTTTCAATGCTTAGCATTTTTATGAAACTCTTGTCACATGCCAGCGCAAAAACGAAAACAAAAGGGGTTAATGGTTTCAGATTTTACGCTTGGTCGTTTTCAAGTGACATCATGGCAGTGAAGTGGTTAATAATGGTCATTTTCTTTTTCTTTTTACCCTTCAGAAAGCTGTTTTGTTGTTGGCAAGTACAACCCTCACTCACACGTTTCGTTTTACAAATTGTTCAGAGACTGCTGGGGAGGCTTCCGCACCAGACGACGTTCACGGACGCTGATTTTCATCGCTTTGTGGTGGATGTGGTAGCAGAGTGTCTGCAGAGGAACAGCAGTTCAGTCGGCACGGAGGTTATTGCGGCCCTGAAAGCCCGCTTCAGATGTTGACAGAATCGGCAGTAAATCACTTTTGTCAGATCTGAAACCATGGAGGTTGGAGTGCAAAGGTGGCCTGATTGGTCTTGGCTTGGCACATAGGGTCAAGAGATTTGAGGTTCAAACCCCAGTTTGGGCTGCGGTTCTCTCATGCTGTGTTTGATGCAAACACACAAAAGGTTGAAAAGGCTCTCGCTCCTCGTGTGTGTGTGTGTGTGTGTGTGTGTGTTGTGTGTGTGTGTGTGTGTGTGTGTGTGTGTGTATGCCCTGTGTGTTGCTCCAAAGTGTTTGGCCTGTTCAAGTGTTTCGGGTGGGTCGATGCACCAAGGTCCTCGGCTGTTTGAAGAAAATCATGGGAGCTGGGGACGTAAGCGTGTGACGTGTCGTTCAGCAGCAGTGGTTGTGACGTGAGCGAGAGTTGGGTATCTTGCTGAGCAGGTCACTACAACCCCATGCACATTCTTTGGATGTGCCATAGAACAGCGGTTACATCAAGTCTGATTTTGAACTTTTATGAACTGTCCCACGAACTGTGAAATTCTGCTGCTAACTTCAGGGAGATCGAGTGTGTGTGTGTGTGTACGTGTGTGTGTGTGTGTGTGTGTGAATGGGCCAATACCTGTGCGTTATAGAATCTTTATTAAAAATTAAACAGAACACTATATCCTTTTATTTAAAAAACAACAGAAAGATTTTATGCATTAAAATGTGGTCCTTATGTGTGTGTGTGCTTTTTTTGTTTTGTTCTCTCTCTCTCTCTCTCTCTCTCTCTCTCTCTCTCTCTCTCTCTCTCTCTCCTCCCCACACACACACTCCCTCCCTCTCTCTCTCTCTCTCTCTCTCTTTCTCTCTCCCTCTCACTCTCTTTCTCGTCCCTCCCTTCCCCCCCTTCCTCCCCCTCTCCCTGACTCTCTCTATTTCGTAGTCCCAGCCTGATGATGCGATTTGGGTTGCATGATTGATTGCGTTATTTCATTCCTACCTTCAATCACGCTCCAGCCCTGATTCCGTTCCCCGGTCAACGCACAATATTTCCCAGCCCAGTAATGAATTGACCGGATCGAACTGCCCCGCAAAAGGAGCGCGGTGCACGTGCAGCTAAATCACAAACGCCCGCCTTAAGCGCCAGCCGTAAAGAACGGGACATAACCAAGATACACCCTTCTTCTTAGCCCTGAGGATATTCGTCTAAGACGACAGTCGGTCGATCTCAATCTCAAGCCGACCAAACTCGCCCTTGTTGCGTTCACACACTGGGGAGTCGGGTCGATTCAGAATGTCCAACGGGGTGTTTGCTTTTCTGGAGTTACGGGTTTGCGTCCGCTGGGTGCTTGGCGGTATCGTCCGTGTGGAAAAGTGCTGGGATTTCTCTAGGGCAGGGAAAGACGACGATCTCTCCCGCGCCGGCAGATGAGTCCGTCCGTGGCCTGCCTTTGGTGCTGTTTTGAACGGTTACAGAGAGTCGTGCTGAGCTGAGCATCGACACTGACCCTTTGAACGCTGACAGAGTGGTGATAAGCATCGACACTGTCACTTTGAACGCTGACAGAGTGGTGATAAGCATCGACACTGTCACTTTGAACGCTGACAGAGTGGTGATAAGCATCGACACTGTCACTGAACGCTGACAGAGTGGTGATAAGCATCGACACTGACCCTTTGAACGCTGACAGAGTGGTGATAAGCATCGACACTGTCACTTTGAACGCTGACAGAGTGGTGATAAGCATCGACACTGACCCTTTGAACGCTGACAGAGTGGTGATAAGCATCGACACTGTCACTTTGAACGCTGACAGAGAGTGGTGATAAGCATCGACACTGTCACTTTGAACGCTTTACAGAGTGGTGATAAGCATCGACACTGTCACTTTGAACGCTGACAGAGTGGTGATAAGCATCGACACTGTCACTTTGAACGCTGACAGAGTGGTGATAAGCATCGACACTGCACTTTGAACGCTGAAGAGTGGTGATAAGCATCGACACTGTCACTTTGAACGCTGACAGAGTGGTGATAAGCATCAACACTGACACTTTGAACGCTGACAGAGTGGTGATAAGCATCGACACTGTCACTTTGAACGCTGACAAGAGTGGTGTTAAGCATCGACACTGACATTTTGAACGCTGACAGAGAGTGGTGTTAAGCATCGACACTGTCACTTTGAACGCTAACAGAGAGTGGTGTTAAGCATCGACACTGTCACTTTGAACGCTACAGAGAGTGGTGCATCGACACTGACTTTGAACGCTACAGAGTGGTGATAAGCATCGACACTGTCACTTTGAACGCTGACAGAGTGGTACATCGACACTGACTTTGAACGTACAGAGTGGTGTAAGCATCGACACTGCATTGAACGCTGACAAGAGTGGTGTTAAGCATCGACACTGTCACTTTGAACGCTGACAGAGTGGTGATTAAGCATCGACACTGTCACTTTGAACGCTGACAGAGTGGTGATAAGCATCGACACTGTCACTTTGAACGCTGACAGAGAGTGGTGTTAAGCATCGACACTGTCACTTTGAACGCTGACAGAGTGGTGTTAAGCATCGACACTGTCACTTTGAACGCTGACAGAGAGTGGTGCATCGACACTGACTTTGAACGCTACAGAGAGTGGTGTTAAGCATCGACACTGTCACTTTGAACGCTGACAGAGAGTGGTGTTAAGCATCGACACTGTCACTTTGAACGCTGACAGAGAGTGGTGTTAAGCATCGACACTGTCACTTTCAACGCTGACAGAGAGTGGTGTTAAGCATCGACACTGACATTTTGAACGCTGACAGAGAGTGGTGTTAAGCATCGACACTGTCACTTTGAACGCTAACAGAGAGTGGTGTTAAGCATCGACACTGTCACTTTGAACGCTGACAGAGAGTGGTGTTAGCATCGACACTGTCACTTTGAACGCTACAGAGAGTGGTGCATCGACACTGCATTTGAACGCTACAGAGTGGTGTTAAGCATCGACACTGTCACTTTCAACGCTAACAGAGAGTGGTGTTAAGCATCGACACTGTCACTTTGAACGCTGACAGAGAGTGGTGTTAAGCATCGACACTGTCACTTTGAACGCTAACAGAGAGTGGTGTTAAGCATCGACACTGACATTTTGAACGCTGACAGAGAGTGGTGTTAAGCATCGACACTGTCACTTTGAACGCTGACAGAGAGTGGTGCATCGACACTGTCACTTTGAACGCTAACAGAGAGTGGTGATAAGCATCGACACTGCTTTTGAACCTGACAGAGAGTGGTGTAAGCATGACACTGACTAACAGAGAGTGGTGTATAAGCATCGACACTGCATTTTGAACGCTGACAGAGAGTGGTGTTAAGCATCGACACTGACATTTTCAACGCTGACAGAGAGTGGTGCATCGACACTGTCACTTTCAACGCTGACAGAGAGTGGTGATAAGCATCGACACTGACATTTTGAACGATGACAGAGAGTGGTGATAAGCATCGACAGACATTTTGAACTCTGACAGAGAATCGTGATAAGCATGGGCAATGGCCCTTTGAACTCTGTCAGAGAGTCGTGCTAAGCATCGACATTGACACATTGAGCAGTGACAGTCGTACTAAGCATCGCCGCTGTGGTGACAGACAGACAGTGCCCGCTGCTGGTTTGTACTCTGCCGACGGTAAAGTCACTCTACAGACAGTGCCCGTTGTTGGTTTGTTCTCTGCCGACGGTAAAGTCACTCTACAGACAGTGCCCGTTTGTTGGTTTGTTCTCTGCCGACGGTATAGTCTCTACAAACAGTGCCCGTGTGCTGGTTTGTTGATTGGGACCGCCGAAGTCACCCTACAGACAGCGCCTGTATACTGGTTTGTTCTCTGCGGGCGGTAAAATCACTATAGAGACAGTGCCTACACAGATCACAACTTTCGAACCTGAGCAAGGTGAACCAAGCCGAGATTCGAACCCCCAGACCAGCAGATCCATTGATCAACGGATCGGATTACAAACCCAGTGTAACCTTCACCACTTGACTAGGCCAAAACGACACCACCTCTGTTCGTCTCTGTGTGCGACAGAAGCCAAAGATTAACTTGGAGGTCCGGTGGGCCTCTTCCGGATTTCTGTAGGGTTAAATAAGAACTGGTTCCTTTCGATTGTGTGTGCTCTCGTTGCTGTTATTCTCTCTCTTTTTTTCCCCTTTTCTTCACCCGATTGTGGAGACTGTCACATTGTGAGTATCGTATGCGGTGAGTATTTTCCGCGCTGACATGGCTAACACCCACATAGACACATGCAGACATACATGCGCACGCGTACACCGTAGGCACACACACACACACACACACACTGTCACACACGCACATGCACGCGCGGCTTATACTAACAAATAACTTCTCTGTTTCTTGTTTTTGTAGCTCTCTCTCTCTCTCTCTCTCTCTCTCTCTCTCTCTCTCTCTCTCTCTCTCTCTCTCTGTACTGTAGCAACTGCAGATGTGTGTCGGCCTTTGTGCTAATATCTTCACCGTTGAGAAATCAAGTTCAGTCAATCAGTCTCTCTCTCTCTCTCTCTCTCTCTCTCTCTCTCTCTTCCAGCCTTCTTTCCTCCAACTCATTCCAGCCACCAAACCCCAGTAGCTGCTGTGTGCACCCCCCCCCCCCCCCACCCCGCCCTGCTTTGCAAGAAGCTTGGATGTTTGCCGCAACTAACGCCTAGATCTCTATTTCGGCCTAGATCTCATTTTGTGTCTGAATCGTTGCGCCATTCCCTGATGTCTATAAATACAGAGTGGCATTGCTTCTTTGGTGTCGGTGACAATTCACAGTTCCCTGACCCATGACACGGAATAAAGCCGAATTGCTTCGAACAGAGTTAATGAGTTGAATGACTCGAATCTTCCGGTTTTATTTCTGTGAAAATAGTCCAGCGAGAAACAACCCAGTACCACACCGCTGTACTCGGTTTAACTAAGTCCAAATATGGCAGCGTCCATGCATGGAGACACGGCACGTGAAAAAGGGAATTGCCGCCAGTATGCTAAGCGAATATTCATAAATCTGTCGGGTCTGTCGCTGAATTAGTAAGTAAGTAAGTAAGTAAGTAAACATGGTGCTTAACGTCCACAGAAACCGTACGGCTTATTAGGAAGGGGGGAAGGGGGTATGGAGGTGGGGGAGAGGGAGATTATATACCTATCGCTACACTGTCACCACCAGAATGACTTCGCATTAAGATGGGCAGCGATGAGAGCCATTTTAATGTTTCAGTAGGAAGTGATGGACAAAGTCACAGGACAGTGTCCACACTGAAACCACAACCCTTTTCAAGAGAAAGGAGAGCCGAAGCGGTATCGAACCGAGGTCCTTCCGCTTACCAGCCTAACGCCTTACCGCTAGGCCGAACCGGCTTACATCGCTGAATTTATCAGGGGCTTAGATTAAGTCGTTGGCGGACGCTCACTGCGTTTGATAACTGGTTTACCCAGCATGCGAGTGGCCTTTATTTCTTTGTTCAGGTGGACACATCTGATTGAGAAGTCCGGAAGTCTTGACCAATGGTCATCACTTCAGCCTGTTGAAGGTGCCGTTTATCGCTTAATGGGTTATTACTGAGAACTGCTAGATGAAAGGTGCTTTCAAGTGAACGAGGATTCAAAGAGTTCTGTTCGCTAGAACTGAGATATTGAGTTACTACTGAGAGCTGTTAGATGAAAGGTACTTTGAACTGAACGAGGATCTTCCAAATAGTTTTGGTCACTAGAACTACGAGATGAAAGGTGCTTTCAAAGCACGAACCACTGAAGAGTCTTCGTTCAAAGACAACCGGTTCGTAAAGCACACAACGGGCGACGACCGCTGAGGTGCCTGCTGGTTAAGTCCCTTGTGCGTGGGACGTCACAAAGCGAAATGTAGTTATTTCCCTTCATTGACTCGACTAAGGCTCATTTAAAAAGGCCTCATCATGTTCGCCGAAATGGTGTGAGCCGGTTTGGCCTAGCGGTAAGGCCAGCGGAAGGACCTCGGTTCGATTCCGCTTCGGCTCTCCTTTCTCTTCAAAAAAGGTTGTGGTTTGTGGACACTGTCTTGTGACTTTGTCCATCACTTCCTACTGAAACATTAAAATGGCTCTCATCGCTGCCCATCTTAATGCAGGAATCATTCTGGTGGTGACAGTGTAGCGATAGGTGTATAATCTTCTTCCCTCACCTCCATACCCTCTTTCCCCCCTTCTCCCCGTCCCTAATAAGCCCTATGGTTTCTGTGGACGTTAAGCACCACGTTTACTTACTTACTACGCCGAAATGAGAATAAACCTACCTGGACGCACCCGAACATTCCCACGCTTACATTACTGTGAGTCTAGGGATTTCTCAGATTTGATCCTGTCACGCCAGGCCACTGTCCGCTTTTCAGTGCTCAGGCTACACTTCCTAAAACCCATACAACAATGACTGACAAGAACGGAGGGATATTTTTTATATCCCACTCAGTGAGATTGTCGCTGACTGAACACCCGTTATGTTGTTTACTCTGCTTGACTAAGGGGGCGGAGCTATGTGGCTAAAAGCGAGACGCTGATTAAGAGCGTGAAGACACCACACAAGAGAACAAAATACTGTACAATTAAAACGATGATGATTGCAGTTTCTCCCGGTGGAGGAATTTAGAAGGACTGAAAGTTGTGTGTGTGTGTGTGTGTGTGCAAGTTGTGTGTGTCTGTTCGTGCGTGCGCGCGCGCGCGCGTTCGTGTTGTATGCGTTGAATTTTGAAAATATGTGCATTTAAAGAATGTGTAAGCGCTTAGGGCCTGTGCGGGTTAGGCGCTCTAAGTATCCATTATTAGTGATGTGCAGGACAAGCTGACCAGTCACAGATTGATTAGTGGTTTTCGTCTCGTGTTTTCTACAACAACCGCAACAATTTCATGCGCTCAGTAATATGAACTGATTGATCGCTTTTTAAATAGCATCGCCCTGATATAACCGTACTGGTTGACTGGGCGTAAAACACCAAGTTACTTACTTCGATATAGCACTGTATACTCTCTGCTTCTGGGCAGTTTCACTGCGCTCTAGTCGAATGTTACTGAATGAGTGACTGCAGCTTTACACTGCGTGTTTTTGAATATATTCATCAAACTGGTGTACTTACAGCACTGTTTGGTGGTTACATGGTTGGTGCCACGCGAAACTGTTGCCATCTGGGCGCACATTCTGTGCACGCGATACAACCACGCACCAAGTTTACAGTTCTGTTCGAAGCCACTAGTATACGTTCATCGAGAGCTCAGGAGCTGTGTGAAAGTCGAGGTGGCCTTCCTGGGCTCCCCGTCCCTAATAGTCTTTATGGTTTCTGTGGACGAAAAGCATTATGAAAGAAAGAAAGAAGCAAACCACAGAGCCCAGGAGCTGTGTGAAAGTCGAGGTGGCCGTCCCGGGCTCCCCGTCCCTAGTAGTCCGTACGGTCTCTGTGGACGTAAAGCAACATTGAAAAACTCTTAGTGCGTGCTGGGTTATATGAGTGCTGCCACAATCCACCGAACTCTGACATAGGCTATACCCGAACTATAACGTGCGTATGTGATCTTTCTGCATGCGTATATACATACAAGGACAATAAACTGAAGAAATTGGCTCGTGGTATTCAGTGTTCCATTACTTGTCAGAAAGTGGGGTTTGCTGTTTGCTGTAGGCCTTAGGGGGAAGGGGGGGGTGGAGGGGTTGCCACAACTGACTCAACGGCATATGAGTCACTTTCCGCCGAATAATTATATTTTATACGCGTCAAATACCGTTTTAGCCCACGGTTATGACCTAATGCCGATTTTTAGACATCGACTTTTCAATGTCACCTTCGACGGGGCGCAGAAAAGGGAATCGTGAATGGTGTCACTAGTGTCAGGCGCACAATAGTCATACAAAGGTACAGTGAATTAATCGGTGAAAGCAAATATTCAATTTGTGCATAGCTAGAGTTCTTCTGAGAGTTAGTAGGGATAAGCACGCCGTTACAAGAGCAAGTCCGATTAGAAGAAACATTGTCTGCTGCAAAGCTCACGAGCAGCCGCTTTTATTCTTTTTTCTTTCTTTTTAAATCTCTGAGCTAATGTACAAACCAGGAACTGTGTACTTCGTTCATATTTTGTTATGGCGTACGAACGCTATTCCCGTATGTCCTTTTACACTTTTACACGCGGAGAGAGAGGGGGTGTGTGTGTGTGTGTGTGTGTGTGTGTGTGTGGTGTGTGTGTGTGTGTGTGTGTGTGTGTGTGGTGGTGTGTGTGTGTGTGTGTGTGTGGTGTGTGTGTGTGTGTGTGTGTGTGTGTGTGTGTGTGGTGTGTGTGTGTGTGTGTGTGTGTGTGTGTGTGTGTGTGTGTGTGTGTGTGTGTGTGTGTGTGTGTGTGGTGTGTGTGTGTGTGTGTGTGTGTGTGTGTGTGTGTGTGTGTGTGTGTGTGTGTGTGTGTGTGTGTGGTGTGTGTGTGTGTGTGTGTGTGTGTGTGTGTGTGTGTGTGTGTGTGTGTGTGTGTGTGGTGTGTGTGTGTGTGTGTGTGTGTGTGTGGTGTGGTGTGTGGTGTGTGTGTGTGTGTGTGTGTGTGTGTGTGTGTGTGTGTGTGTGTGTGTGTGTGTGTGTGTGTGTGTGTGTGTGTGTGGTGTGTGTGTGTGTGTGTGTGTGTGTGTGTGGTGTGTTTTAGCTGTATTTAATTTCTCGGAGGAAATAACGAAGTAATCTTAACACACACACACACACCACGCACACACACACACAAACACACAACACACATAACACACACCACACACACATACACACACGCACGCACGCACGCAACGATCGCACACCACACACACACAAACAAGCACACACACACACAAACACACACAAACACACAACACAACACACACACAACACAACAACACACACACACACACACACACACACACACACAACACCACACAAACAACAACAAACACACACCACACACACACACAACACACACACACACACACACGCACACACACACACACACACACACACACACACACACACACACACACACACACACACACACACACACACACACACACAAACCGACCCCCCACACTCCAATCATAGCAGACATAATATTCAAAAATCCATGTCTACATTACTAATCCAGGATTTACGATTTTGCTCCCGCACCTGTGACATAGAACGCTGATGGTCGCGGACCACCACGAACATTTGAACGGTTGATCCCGTCTCCTCCATACCTTCCATCTCGTCCTGGATTATACCTGTCGTGAATACGATAGTAATACCCCTTTAACTCGCGACGACCGCTGATACCCGTGGTGCAGAGCGGTGCTTGGGGTCTGGATGATATGCGTGTTTTTATGCCCCATACTGATTTGAAGTGTGTGAGTGAATGTTTTATTGTAACACAAGCGTTATACTGTATCCGCTTCGGCCAGCCCTTCCACGGGAATGGCGAACATAGTTTTGTTGTGGAGAACAAAAACGATTAAAAAATATATTTGTTTTTTAGCAGCCGAAAATTAAAATAAATAAATTGTTTTTGTTTTTTAAAAGGGAGCTAAAAAGAAAAAGAAGAAGAAGACAGAAAGACAAGCTGTAGCGCCTGGAGTTGCCGGCGTGCCATACACCCTGATCCACAAGGCAGAGACGGCAGCGTATAATTTTATAGGCCCTATGGTGCACTTATTGTAGAAGTGTATAGATTGATCATCGACTGAACGAGACACCTACGCTTCATACTGACGATCGGCCTTTTGCCGTGTGGTCACGTCAGGGCGTGGTACAAAGCCAATGCCGCTCGTAGTCACAGCTGGAACGCGTGAAAGTGAGTATCTATGCGTTGTTTGTTTGTTTGTTTGTGTGTGTTGTGTTGAAGTGTGTGTGTGTGTGTGTGTGTGTGTGTGTGTGTGTGTGTTTCTATGTGTGTGTCTTGTGTGTGTGTGGGTGTGTGTTGTTTGTGTGTGTGTGTGGTGTGTGTGTGTGTGGTGTGTTTGTGTGTGTTGGTGTGTGTTGTATGTGTGTGTGTGTGTTGTGTGTGTGGTGTGTGTGTGTGTGTGTGTGTGTGTGGTGTGTGTGTGTGTGTGTGTGTGTGTGTGTGTGTGTGTGTGTGTTGTGTGTGTTGTGTGGTGTTGGTGTGTGTGTCTGTATTTCTATGTGTGTGTGTCTTGTGTTATGTTGTGTTGAATGTGTGTGTGTGTGTGTGTGTGTGTGTGTGTGTGTGTGTGTGTGTGTGTGTGTGTGTGTGTGTGTGTGTGTGTGTGTGTGTGTTGTTGTGTTGTGTTGTGTGTGTGTGTTGCTGTGTGTGTGTTGTGTGTGTGTGTGTGTGTGTGTGTGTGTGTGTGTGTGTGTGTGTGTGTGTGTTGTGTTGTGTTGTGTTGTGTTGTGTTGTGTTGTGTTGAAGAGTGTGTGTGTGTTGTGTGTTGTGTTGTGTTGTGTTGAAGTGTGTGTGTATATATTTCTATGTGTGTGTGTTGTGTTATGTTGTGTTGAATGTGTGTGTGTGTGCGCGCGCGCGCGCGTGTTCCTTACTCCATTTTAGTGTCTGCCTCATTTTTTATCGTCTTCTTCTGCCTTATTACCTTGTTTCTGACTGTGCTAACCCCAAATTGCTAGGACATATACATTTTGATTTCAAACGTTTGTAACTGTTTAACGGGATGTTAATTATTTTTTCACCCTTCTCCAACTCTCCGGTTGACACACGTATTTCGTACGAATGAAGACGGAATTCTCATTTCATTGGCAATGGCAGCGATAGAAGCACTGCTATTTTTACCGAGGCTGTCTTTCCAAAGGGAACAAAATGGACTGTCCGCGAGCCGTGTGGGTCACATCCGCACAATCACTGTGGAACTGTTCGTTTCATTTGGCTTTCAAAATGAATATAGGGGCAAGTGTTTGTATGGTTATATTTCGTTCCCCTCCGAGGCTCTGAGAAGGAACATTTGACTTTATTCAAGGCTCTGAGAAGGAAACATTTGACTTTCATTCAAGGCTCTGAGAAGGAACATTTGACTTTATTCAAGGCTCTGAGAAGGAACCTTTGACTTTATTCAAGGCTCTGAGAAGGAAACATTTGACTTTATTCAAGGCTCTGAGAAGGAAACATTTGACTTTATTCAAGGCTCTGAGAAGGAACCTTTGACTTTATTCAAGGCTCTGAGAAGGAACCTTTGACTTTATTCAAGGCTCTGAGAAGGAAACAAACTTTGACTTTATTCAAGGCTCTGAGAAGGAACCTTTGACTTTATTCAAGGCTCTGAGAAGGAACCTTTGACTTTATTCAAGGCTCTGAGAAGGGACCTTTGACTTTATTCAAGGCTCTGAGAAGGGACCTTTGACTTTATTCAAGGCTCTGGGAAGGAACCTTTGACTTTATTCAAGGCTCTCAGAAGGGACCTTTGACTTTATTCAAGGCTCTCAGAAGGAACCTTTGTCTTTATTCAAAGCTCTGAGAAGGAGCTTTTGCTTTCCAGTTGGGTGGGTGGAGGGTGGGGGGTGGCGGCAGGTGTATGAGGGGAGGGGGGTCAGTTTGTGAGCGAGAACCTTTTTGTTCCGGTGCATAACTCTATGCTACAGCAGCTTCGATTTTATCTTTATACTCAGTTTAGTTTTTTTGATTTCTTGAAGTCTGTTGTTGTTTTGGTGTTACTTGCTGACATATATGTTATTATCTTGATAATCGTAAGATGAGTCTAATATCACTTATGTGAAAAGACTTGAAATAAAAAGGAAAAAGTAGAGCGTTGAAAATATGAAGAGACTGAAGAATGTCTGCGACTGAAAAAGTCCGCTTCTCTCCTTTGGGGTATCTAACTAAACAAATCCACAGTTTTAGTGTTCAAGAAGTGCATCCAGTTTGTTTTAGGCTCCCATAGATATCGTCTTGTATAACCAACTCGACTCGTAAGGCGACCAAAGCGTGTTGTTAACAGTGTTCCAAGCAACAAGCGAGTGTGTTTGATTGGTATTTTGTGTTGTCCGGGACCGAAGAGACTTTGAAGAGCTGGGCGGGTCGGCTCCGGATCGCCTACAGGCACTTGTCACCGCCATTCTAGCTTTTGTTTCATATGGACAGACGGAAGAGAGCAATGCCCACTGACAAGGGAAACAGTGGTAGCTTCGGACCGAAAAACCAGGGACCTACATGCAGGTCCTTGGAGAAACCAGGCGCTGCAATGCTGACGCGGGTTCGATTCCCTGGTGCGGCATGGGGTTTTCTCCCAGTCAGCTTTCAGTGCAGACTCTCTTACGGTGTCCGTACATCAGTACAGCCCCCGTGTGCAATCGCACGCATCAACGTCTGTGCGCACGCTAACAATCGCAAGCGATCTCAGCCAGCTAGACCATCGTTTGGACGCAGGAAAATACTGCACGCGTTGTACGTAGCAGGAATGGGATATAGCGCTGCTCTTGCGGCTGCTGTAGCTTTACGCAGATAAGGCAACCTGTACGTTCCGCTAGGGATAATGAAGTACTAAAAACCAACCAACCAAAAGTACAACAAAAAACATACGAGAAAAACAAACAACCCGTAAGCAAAATCAAGCAAGCAAACAAAAACAAACTAAAAGCACACAAAACAACAACAACAAAACAACGTCCCCCCAAACACACACACACACGCACGCACACACGCACGCACGCACGCACGCACGCACGCACGCACGCACGCACACACACCACACATTCTTAAAAGAAGAAGAAGAAAACCCAAAGAAGAAGAAAACAACCGAGAAAAACACACCACATTAACGATTTTTAAAATTTAAATCTGATTTTGGTCTAGTGCCTGCGAGCTCGACGACAGCGTGTAGATTTCCTATCAATCACGCGCGTGGTTTGGGCCACTGATGACAGCAGCCAGGAACCAGCAACCGCCGTGTTGTTGTGGCAGCAGACCAGCTTTTGTCCACAAGATGACGTCAGGCTGAATTTCTGACCTCGGTGTGGCCGTGTCACAGGTATCTGACTTGGCCGTGGCTCGGGCTGTGTCACAGGTATCTGACTTGGCCTTGGCTCGGGCTGTGTCACAGGTATCTGACTTGGCCTTGGCTCGGGCTGTGTCACAGGTATCTGGCCTCGGCTTGGGCTGGCGCAGGTATCTGACTTGGCCTTGGCACGGGCTGTGTCACAGGTATCTGACTTTGCCCTGGCTCGGGCTGTGTCACAGGTATCTGACTTTGCCCTGGCTCGGGCTGTGTCACAGGTATCTGACTTTGTCCTGGCTCGGTCTGTGTCACATGTATCTGGCCTTGGCTCAGACTGTGTCACATGTATCTGATTTGGCCTTGGCTCGGGCTGTCACAGGTATCTGACTTGGCCTTGGCACGGGCTGTGTCACAGGTATCTAGCCTTGGCTCGGACTGTGTCACAGGTATCTGGCCTCGGCTCGGGCTGTCACAGGTATCTGACTTGGCTCGGGCTGTGTCACAGGTATCTGACTTGGTCTTGGCTCGGGCTGTGTCACAGGTATCTGACTGGCCTTGGCCGGGCTGTGTCACAGGTATCTGACTTTGCCTGGCTCGGTCTGTGTCACATGTATCTGGCCTTGGCTCAGACTGTGTCACATGTATCTGATTTGGCCTTGGCTCGGGCTGTCACAGGTATCTGACTTGGCCTTGGCACGGGCTGTGTCACAGGTATCTACGCCTTGGCTCGGGACTGTGTCACAGGTATCTGGCCTCGGCTCGGGCTGTCACAGGTATCTGACTTGGCTCGGGCTGTGTCACAGGTATCTGACTTGGTCTTGGCTCGGGCTGTGTCACAGGTATCTGACTAGGCCTTGGCACGGGCTGTGTCACAGGTATCTGACTTGGCCTTGGCTCTGTCTGTGTCACAGGTATCTGACTTGGCCTTGGCTCGGGCTGTGTCACAAGTATCTGGCCTCGGCTTGGGCTGGCGCAGGTATCTGACTTGGCCTTGGCACGGGCTTTGTCACAGGTATCTGACTTGGCTCGGGCTGTGTCACAGGTATCTGACTTGGTCTTGGCTCGGGCTGTGTCACAGGTATCTGACTAGGCCTTGGCACGGGCTGTGTCACAGGTATCTGACTTGGCCTTGGCTCTGTCTGTGTCGCAGGTATCTGACTTGGCCTTGGCTCGGGCTGTGTCACAGGTATCTGATTGGGTTAGGGTTAAGGTGAGAGTTACCGTAGGCGACTCAGGTCTTTGTTGTTGTACTTGTTTGACGTCTTTCGAGCACGAATTTTGTAACCCCCTTATGTGTTGGTTCGGTGTTTTCGGCAGATGAACCACACTAATCGCCACTGATGCAAGAGAATTCTAAAATAAAACGAACGGGGCATTTTAAAACAAAATCTTAGATTTTCGGTTTTTATTTTGATCTCTTTTATTTAAGTGGTAGCTATATTAACCGGTAGCGATATAAACCGATAATGATCCAGAACAGGAGTAATCACAAAATAAGTAATACGGTGGTAATATAAAAGTCAATGTCAATGTCCACTTTTAATAATAAAAGTATTTTTAAAGCACAAAATCTTGTCCCTAGAAACTATTCTAAGCGCATACACACACAGACACAGACACACACACACACACACACACACACACACACACACACACACACACACACACACACACACACACACACACACAGACCAGGCAGACGCACCCGCACACACAAGCATTCTGACTATACAAAGCTGAATATACACAGCTTAAAAACGCAGTCTACTGCGCAGTCTAACTCCACGAAGGGCAATCACAATTATCAGCCGGTAGTAATATTATAAGATGATGGTGATTTTAGTCGGTTAGTCAAATAAGCCGGTAGTGACCCAAAACGGCAGTGATAATTAACGTAATATAAACGTGCAGTGACGCCTGTACCACGATGGGAACATTAATCGCCTCGTTCCTTCGAGTCGTGGGCATTGTGTCCATTTTTATGCTTGTCAATACGTCTTTGTGCGTTACGGTCGTGTTACGCACAAACGTGAACACTACAGGGCAAGGAAAGTCTCAGAACGGATGACAGATCGCTCAGCTGCCAAGACTGTGTTTGTTGGCTCAAGTGATTAACGGCAATGGTTTCAGCAAGCCTACGACACTCCCGGATGTGACCTAGCTGCTGTCCTAGTTTCAGTGCAGCTCGGGATCGAATTTGAAGGTTAACCCCTTTACTGCCCCAGCCTGCAACATTTCCGGGCTGAAAAGTACCCACACGTATGCTTCCAAACAGACTATTTTCCGGTCCTATAACATACCTATTTTCACTACTGTACATTTTGGCGCAAACCCTTTCACTTGCTAATAATGAAAAAGAAGGAGAAAAACTTGACAGGTTCTAAGGATTTCAGTTTCGGATCTTGTTGGTTGTTTTTGAGTGACGGCGCGGTAAGCGTGGCAATGAAAGGGTTAACGGATGCGGTCGTGAACGATTCCACCGACACTCCAGTCATTAGTTGCTTTGTCGGTGGTGGACTTACAGGGCGCTAGATGTACGATACGGTGTATTTGTGAAAGCGGGATCCAAGACGCTTTGTGACAGAACACGAACGAAGAAGAGCAGTAAAACGCAATGCCGTTCTATGGCCCAGTTGTAAAAACGACCGTTGCTCGAATTTCCATAAGCAAACAGACAAACCGTAAAAAAGCTACAAGCGTTATGTGTTTGAATACGTTAGGCTCGAACAAGTTATATATATTGCCTGATTGTCTTTTGATCACTTTTAGAGCATAACGTTCAGCTTAGGAACCCACAGGGTCTCAGCAACGAAAGAACTGTTCGAAACTGATGTGTTTGAATACGTTAGGCTCGAACAAGTTATATATATATATATTGCCTGATTGTCTTTTGATCAGTTTTAGATCATAAAGTTCAGCTTAAGAACCCACAGAGTCTCAGCAAAGAAAGAACTGTTCGAAACTAAGAACGACGTGCTCACGTGGTCTCCTTTTACTCTGTACAACATCATTATTTGTTTTTGTACCTGACTGAGCTCTAGACAAAATAAAAGACAGTGGATCAGAACCATGATAACGTAAATCATTATAAGACGCGCGCGCGCGCACATACAACCCAAAACACACACACACACACACACACACACACACACACACACACACACACACACACACACACACACACACACACACACACACACACACACACAACACACACACACACACACAAACACATACACACACACACACAAACACATACACACACATAACACACACACACACACACACACACACACACACACACACCCACACACACCACGCACGCACGCACGCACGCACGCACGCACGCACGCAAGCACCCCCCCACACACAAAACATACACGCCACACCACCACCACACGCGCACGGGCGACACAGTCGTAGTAAGTAAGTGTAAGATGTACAAGTGACAACATCATTGACGTAATGATGTTATTACTTTCCTTTATCGCACGGGACGCGGGTCAGCATTGTGTAAAGAATAAATCTGGGATTGGCCAGCTCTCTTGTCTCCCGGAGATGGCCCAGGGTATTGGATTAAGCACCTAGTCCCTCAGAGCCGCAGAATTAGCTTTGCGTCAGATAGAAAAGCTCCCTAACTCTGCCCGAGAGAGTTGAAATGCGAGGTCAGCGAGGACACCGCTGGGTGTCTTCTGGGATATTTTTTAAAGGTGAACCGAACCAAGAAAGATCGTCATCGTGTACGATTTGAATAGAAATACAATAAAAAAAATAAAAAATATAAATATAAATACACAGCATTTTTTGTTGTATTAATTCAGTTTCTCGTCCTGTTTGTTAAAAATCAACGTTTGAAAGTGGTGAAAATACCGACCATGAGTGCCGCCATTTTGTGCCCAGCAGACGTCATGAGCAAGGCCAGTACGTGTGGAAAAAATATCGAACACGTCACTAGCCAACCTTTTTTCTGCTCTTCGCTAGTAAAGCGCGCACCAACATGGCTGCACCCTTAGGAATTCAAATTCGAAGCAAAATGCTACTTCTTTTGTACAAATATTGACAGAGCAGCCAAATGTAGCACTGGTGCAGATGGTAATATTTGCACAGTTTACCATCTGACAAACACCATATGTTTTTAGGCCAAACTTGCGTCTTGGATTCGTTTCCCTTTAATGTGTTTATACTTATGTTCACAAAACTTATGACACATCCATTCTTTTCTATTAGACACTGGAACCTTCGCAATGCTAAAGACTTCAACACCCCTAAGTTTGACGCCGTTGAAAGGTACAAGATAAGAAATAGCAGTCTACTTTGTTGAACGGTGTTTTTTTTCTCTGTGCTGGTTGTGTTTCGTATAAAATTGCCTGTCTTTGTGATTTCGTATAGAAATGCGTATTACCCAAGAGGAAGAAGAGAGAGACTAGAGACAGAGAGAGAGAGAGAGCGAGAGAGAGACAGAGACAGAGACAGAGACAGAGAGCAGAGACAGAAGAAGAAAAGAAGAAGAAGAACAGAGGAGAGCGGTTTTGCAGTGCATAATGTTCGTCAGTGAGATTCGTTTTCGCGTCCAAAAGAAAGAAAAAAAGGTACCAGCACATGAATGCTGTACAATAAACCGCAATGCCTACGTGGACAAAAACGTAGCCAGTAATGAGACCAGTCAAATGATAATGAGATCACCAATAGTTAAACGGGTAGTGTGTTTCCCAACACCGCCGGAATGATTTAAAGCAAAAGAGGTAGTATAGCGCAAAAAAAAAAAATCCGCGATGGGAACAGAGGAATCAGTCTTCTAACATAGTCCCTGGATGTTCGTCGCGTGAAATTAAAAGGCCCGTGCCACACAAGCCAGCCTTTGTATGTATGTATGTATGTATGCCAGTACCAGTCAACACTCAACAATAGCGTTCTTCTCTGGTTGGCGGTACTACACTGGAGGGTTTTTGGGTAGGGCGGGACGGGGCGGAGGGGAGGTGGGAGGGAGGGAGGAGGGTGGGCGGTGGAGGGGGGGGGGGGGAGCGCACAAGCGTTGAGATCTAACCCAAGTCTGCTTCAAGAGAGGACAGCATTTTCAGGCAGTAAGTAAGTAAGTAAGCGTGGTGCTTAACGTCCACAGAAACCATACGGCTTACTAAGGACGGGGTTGGCAACGCAGCGCTCAGAGCTGAAATTTATAGACTGGGGAGATGAAATTCTTTGTGCCGGTGTGTTGAAAAACACCACTTGGTAGTCACCGGGACAGGGACTGTTGCGTACTCCAGAACTGGCGCCCCTCCCATTCGCCGCTTTCAAACCGCTGGGAGGGTTCGGGGTGCAAGTGTGCGTCACTGGGGGTCTGTTGTCTCGGTGCAAAAGCAACGCAACGCTGACATACAAAGTTCCGGGATAAAGAGTGTATATATATATATATATATATAAAGGGACTGTGAGTGAGACGAAGTCAGAGCTCAGGAGCTGTGTGAAAGTCGAGGTGGACGTCCTGGGCTCCCCCCGTCCCTAATAAAACTACGGTTTCTGTGGACGTAAAGCAACACTTAACAGACGAAGGCAATGGCAGGGTGCTGACCAGGAGACAGGGTAGGACTTATCGATTCTTCTTCTTCTTCTTCTTCAGTCTTGTTGTTGTTGTTGTTGTTGTTGTTGTTGTTGTTGTTGTTGTTGTTGTTGTTGTTGTTGTTCTTCTTCTTCTTCTTCTTCTTCTTCTTCTTCTTCTTCTTCTTCTTCTTCTTCTTCTTCTTCTTCTTCTTCTTCTTCTTCTTCTTCTGTATCGTGTCCAACCTCAACACTTTGAAGACTCTGACAGTTTCAGAGCGCCTGATGCTGAGTTCTTTGGTGTTTTCACAATCCACTGCAGAACTCTGACATGGACCACATCAGGATCTTGAACGTGAACATGTGATCATTTTGTATGCATTTACACACAGGAGGATTCAGCTTTTGGGTTCTGTTCAATGTTGCTTTGCGTCCACAGAGACCACAAGGACTATTAGGGACGGAGAGCCCAGGACGGCCACCTCGACTTTCACACTGCTCCTGAGCTCTGACGAGGCTTCTTCTTCTTCTAATGTTGCTTTACGTCCACAGAGACCGTAGGACTATTAGGGACGGGGAGCCCAGGACGTCCACCTCGACTTTCACACATCTCTTTAACTCTGAAGTGATTTTTGGTCTCATCCGAAGCACTTTTGCAGATTTTGCACAGAATTTGACTCGAGAAATCTCGGGGCAGTTGCAAAGCCTCGCTCCCATCCATTTGGTGACCTCCCTCGGTCATGCTTAACTTGGTTTCCGAGGGCGAGGCCTCTCATTCTCCACCTGTATTCTTGTTGTCTGACACCCAGTCAACCGGAAAGATAGATCCTATCAGGATACAGGGACGAAACATGAGTTATAAAAACACAAATTACTGTCATTGTTCACTTCCGACGTCATCAGTTGTTTTATGTTTGAAGAGGAGTGGGGGAAATGAAGTTGATGTTACGTTACCGCTCTTTCTCTTGCCACCAATTCCCTGTTTCTGTCCTTTTTCGGTTCTTTTAGTTTTGCCATGAAAACCTTTTTCTTCATTTTCAAAACCATTGTCATCAGTTCCATTGCCCGGAGATACTAGCGGGCGCGCGCGCGCTCGTGTGTGTATGTGTGTGCGTGTGTGTGTGTGTGTGTGTGTGTGTGTGTGTGTGTGTGTGTGTGTGTGTGTGTGTGTGTGTGTGTGTGTGTGTAGTGGTGGTGTGTGGTGTGTGCGTGCGTGTGGTGGTGTGTGTGTGTGTGTGTGAATAGAGTGGTATCTCTTCTATTTTACACAGTTACTTAATACGCTAGGTTCTTTGTTTTGTGAAGGTGAACAACCAACAATAGTCAGCGAACTCCACCACTAGTACAAGGTTACGTTCCCCTTTTATTTATTTTTATTTGAGCACCTACGTGAAATTTAATCACCATAGACTTAGTGCGAGGTGATTAATACTGATTACTACCCCTCCCCCCAAAAGAGAGAGAGAGAGAGAGAGAGAGAGAGAGAGAGAGAGAGAGAGAGAGAGGATGCAGAAGAGAGGAGCAAAGAGGATCTCTTCTCTCTCTCTCTCTCTCTCTCTCTCTCTCTCTGATTCCCGAACTGTTGAATATTGTACTATGACACGTATAAGACTGGATCATAAATCTCAAATGCCAGCTTCGAGCTCTCGACATTTGTTCAGACGATATGCAAGCAAACACTCGGAGAAACTGGCCAGGGTATTCCGGACTGAACAACAGTTTTCACCGTACGGATCAAATTTAGGGCCGCTATGATAGGGGCACTCTCCAGCTCCTTTTACAAAGCCAATGAGGTGGATATTGCATGGACAGGTCGTGAGTTGACGCGGTTTGGATTAGTCTTAGGTTTCACTGGAGCTACAGTTGAAAGCACTCCACTATAGAATTTACGATACTCATTTGAATGCGCTACTAATACACGCATATATAGCTTTTTGTTGCTCCACATAAGCCTGTGTATGTAGTTACTGCGAAAGACATAATCATGTCAGCATTGAAACTAACTGGTTGTTTGGCTTGAGGTCAACTGTTATATGGGTGTGGAGATTGTTCAGGAAAATGGGATCGGGGTGGGGGGTGGGAGTGGGGGGGCGGGTGGTAAAGAGGAGGGGGTAAAAGGAAGAAAGCCAATCGATAACCAACCGGTTTTTAACGTCCAGACAACCGTGTGGGTCATATCAGAGAGAGAGAGAGAGAGAGAGAGAGAGAGGTGGGTGGGTGGGGAGAACAGAGAGACAGAGGCAGAGAGAAAGCAAATGTGTGTCGGCGAGTCATGCCTCTATTACAGTATGTGTGTGTGTGCGTGCGTGCGTGCGTGCGTGCGTGCGTGCGTGTTGTGTGATGTGTGAGTGTTGTGTGTGTGTGTGAGAGAGAGAGAGAGAGAGAGAGAGAGAGAGAGAGAGAGAGAGAGAGAGAGAGAGAGAGAGAGAGAGAGAGAGAGAGAGAGAGTGTGTATCAGGGCGATATATGCGCGCGCGCGCGTGTAAGTCTTATCATCATTTATGCCATCATTCTTCTGATCCACTGTGTTTTCTTTTGCTTAGTGAGTTCTACAACCGGGTGGATGAATGACAAGATGTTATTTCCCCCTGGCTTCAATTCCCAGCAATTGTTTGGTAACCTGAACACACCCACACCCACACACACCCCCCCCCCCCACACACACAAAAGCAACAACAAATTTAAATGAGAACAGCAGTCTTAACCACCGGAACTCTTTTTTCATTCTTCAGGTGGACCAGGGACGCTTTCACCAGCGCGCCATCAGAACCTGGCGACGTCCTCATCATTCTGCAGTCTGTCCACATCATTCTGCAGTCTGTCCACATCATTCTGCAGTCCGTCCACATCATTCTGCAGTCTGTCCACACCATTCTGCAGTCCGTCCACATCATTCTGCAGTTGTCCACATCGATAGACGTCTGAGTGACGGCGACGCACGCCCCTCATCACCATGACGGACTCGGGGCCGAATCCCGGGGGGTCCTACAGCTATCAGAAGGGAGTGTGGCTAAGCAAAGGGGGAAGTGTACGCAGCGAGAAGTACCAGAAGTGGACTGAGGATCGCACGAAATCTCAGGTAGGTTTACACCTGTTGCAAGTCGGAGTGTAACAGTTGGTTAGTTAGTTAGCTGGTGGTTTGAGCCCAGTCAGCCACACAAGGTTATATCAGGTCAATTCAATACAATAACATACAACTTTATTGTCCCCCGAAGGGAAGTTCATTCGGTAGCAGTAAACATAACCAGGCAAAAAAATACCATTTCTTAAAGATTATTCAAGACATTGCAAAATTAAGCGAGAAAGCAGACACGCACAGCCACACAGATAAACACAAGCACACACACACACACACACACACACACACACACACACACACACACACACACACACACACACACACACACACACACACACTTCTTTAAAAGTCAGTAAAAGGACCCAGAGTAGTTTAGCGAAACAACTTAGTATGTAAGGAAATAGTTTTATCATTCGGTCTTCAGCGTAGGCGATCGGGGAGAATATCTAACTCTAGGCTACTTCAACAACAACAACAACAACAACAACAACAACACAAAACAAACAAAACTACTACATCAACAAAAGTAACGAAAGGAACAGAATAGACCCATGTCCTTATAAAGAATTGTGATAGAAAAATCAAAACCAAAGATGACTGCCAGCGTTATAAACAAAGAAGAAGAAGAAGAAGAGAAATAAAAGGGAGCCAAACGCACACAGAAGAAGAAGAAGAAGTAAAAAGGAGCCAAACACACACACACACAAGCACGCACGCACGCAGGCACGCTTACACACATACACACGCGCACGCACGCACACACGCACACCACACACACACACACACACACACACACACACACACACACACACACACACACACACACACACACACACACACACACACACACACACAAATTCAAAGGATTAAAAGGAACGCTTAAAAAAGGACAAAAGAAAACAGCGCACGTTTTCGAGGCAAATCCCTTTTCTTTTCCAAGCGACAAACCAACAAGCACTACGACGAACAAACGCTGGGAAGAATGAAAGAACGCCGGCTAAATGTGTGCGTGTGTGTGTGTGTGTGTGTGTGTGTGTGAACGGGCAATATATATTTTGTGGCACCACCTGATCGAACTTTTGACCAAGGTAGTCGGTGCTGGTTTATCAAAGGAATCAAAAGCGGTGAAGTTAAAGAACACAGATTCAAAGCAGATTAACAGCTACTGTATCCTTTCTTCCTTTGACAACGCCACTTTTTCAGCGTTGCAAGTTTTATTGTCCTTTACACGAGTCCGTGGATCAGTTCCCACCAGCACATTCAAACAAGCAGCCAAATCACTTTTGATACAGCCACGAACGAAGTTCGCACCTCGCGTAATCGTGACATATCTAAAACGCCATCGACGCACACGTCAGTTTGAAAACCACAGCAGTCTAGTGAAGCGTTTCTCTCTCTTACCCTACCCACATGCTTAACTGGGCGTTAAGATCAAGTTCCTTCCTTACCTTCTTAGATCCTGCACAGACTTGCCTTGAAATGCACAGCTCGTGATCAAGTTAATAGCGTCTCTTCCCCCGCCAGCCTTGCAGATCCAGCACAGCCTTGGCCATAACAAATCCACAGCAGATCAAGCTAATAGCGTCTGTCTGTCTGTCTGTCTGTCCGTCCGTCCGTCTCTCTCTCTCTCTCTATATCTCTCTCTCTCTCTCTCTCTCTCTCTCCGTTGCGTCTCTTCCAGTGTATTTGTACAAAGCTTGGCGAATCTGTAAGTGTATTTACACGAAGCTTTTAATTTGTGTAGCATTTCAAGTTCATAATTCAAGCTCACTGTCATTTTCAATACCTAGTTCAAGCACATTGTTGTTAGTTGGTTGGTGTTCTTGTTCATATGCATAATTATAATATGTACTGTAAGTAAGTAAAGTAAACATGGTGCTTAACGTCCACAGTAACCGTACGGCTTATTAGGGACGGGGAGAAGGGGGGAAGGGGATATGGACGTGGGGGAGAGAGAGATTATATACCTATCGCTACACTGTCACCACCAGAATGACTTCTGCATTAAGATGGGCAGCGATGAGAGCCATTTTAATGTTTCAGTAGGAAGTGATGGGCAAAGTCACAAGACAGTGTCCACAAACCACAACCTTTTTGAAGAGAAAGGAGAGCCGAAGCGGTATCGAACCGAGGTCCTTCCGCTTACCAGCCTAACGCCTTACCACTAGGCCAAACCGGCCTCGTATAGATCGCCTGATTAACGTAATAGTGACTGGGTAAACACCAGTTCTTACTGTGAGGTGGTCGCTAGGTCATCACTGTTCGCCCTGATATAACCGAATATGATAGCGTAAACGACTGGAGTTCTGTGGCCGATAAACCATCTGACTAGCTACCAGTTACTGTGAGGTGGTCGCTAGGTCATCCATCTGTTCGCCCTGATATAACCGTAATAACTGACTAGGCGTAAAACACCAAGTTACTTACTGTGAGGTGGTCGCTAGGTCATCCACCTGTTCGCCCTGATATAACCGTAATAACTGACTAGGCGTATAACACCAAGTTATTGACTGTGAGGTGGTCGCTAGGTCATCCATCTGTTCGCCCTGATATAACCGTAATGATTGACTGGGCGTAAAACACCAAGTTACTTACCTGCATCTACCTGCATCCTTTCATAAGGGGCAATGGCCCAACTGAATAACAGCAACTGACGACATTAAACAAAACGAACGAACGAATGAATAATTCCTCCGTTTCCGTTTCCGCCCTCTGCAGGTCCAGCAGCTGGACCGCCAGAAGCACAGCAGTCTGGTCAGACTGAACGGCGAGTGCCTGCAGGTGCGCAACGAGCTCCGCGGGCTGCAGCACGAGCGGCACCAGCTCAACCGATCACGCCTGGGGTCCGCAGTGTCCGCGGACGGCGCGGTAGACTTCGCCTCCTCCATCTCGCTCTCCTCCACGTCCTCGGCTGCTACGGGCGGCAATAAGGGACTCCGCAAGTCCACGTCCTTCGGCAGCCTGGCGTCCTCGTCCAGCGGCTACTCTTCGCTCAGCTCGACCAGCTCTGTGGGGAGGAGGAGCAGCGGGGTGGATGTGGAGGGGGTCGGGGGAAGGGGGAAGGGGCCGGGGGCGGGGCTGAAGGGGTTGAATCCCAACACGGCGGCCCAGAAGCTGAAGAACTTGCACAGCGCTAGAGCTCTGAGCAAGCTCAACAACGACATGGACATTACCCACTGACCAGTGTGACGGCCCTGAAGTTGAAGAAGTTCCTGAGGCTGAAGAAGTTCCTGGGGCTGAAAAACTTCATGAGGCTGAAGAACTTTCTGAGGCTGAGGACTTGCACAGTGCCAGGGCTCTGAGCAAACTCAACAACGACATGGACATCATCCACTGACTTGTTTGACGGCCCTGATGTTGAAGAAGTTCCTGAGGCTGAAGAAGTTCTGCGCCTAAAAAAACTTCATGAGGCTGAAGTACTGTCTGAGGCTGAGGACTTGCACAATGCCAGAGCTCTGAGTAGGCTCATCATCGACATGGACGTCATTCACTGGCTTGTTGGGACGGAAAGGTTTGAACCCCAAACGTGTGAAGGCCCTGAAGCTGCATTTCCTGAGGCTGAAGAACCTGCACAATGCCAGAGCTCTGAGTAAGCTCAACATCGACATGGACGTTATCCACTGACCTGCTGGGGCCGAACGGTTTGAACCACAAAGTGTGACAACCCTAAAGCTGGAGAAATTCCTGGGGCTGATAAACTTCATGGGGGTGGAGATTTTCTGATGGTATAGAATTTTCTGAGGCCGAAGAACTTGCACAACGCCAGAACTCTGAGTAAGCTCAGCAACGAAATGGACTTTATCCACTGACCTGTTGGGACCGAAGGGGTTGAGCTCTAACCGTGTGATGGCCCTGAGGCTGAAGAACTTGCACAACGCCTCAGCTGTGAGCAGGTTCAACAGCGACGTAGAAATCATCCACTGACACTGTTGGGGGCGAAGGAATTGAACCCAAAACGTGTGATGGCCCTGATGTGAAAGAACACGCAAAATGTCAGAGCTCTGGGAAGCTCAATAACAACGTGGACGTCAACCATTGACAAAAACCGCCTCGACTCGACAAATAGCACTGAAAGTGAATTGTGCCCCCTCTCCCCTCCCCCACCATTCCCCTCCACCCCCACCCCCCAACACACACACACACACACACACACACACACTCACACTCCCTCGTATAGATGGTGCTAGGTAGGTAGGTAGTGTTGCTTAATGTCCTCAGATGTCAGTTGACAAGCTGAGACCAATGCCGAAGCATGGTTCAATACAGCTTTACGTCCACGGAAACCAGAAGGCTCGTTAGGACGGACAGCCCAGGACGGCCACCTCGACTCTCACACAGCTCCTGAACTATGAAGGTGGTGCTTTGGAGAACGATGCAGTTATGCAGGAAAACGTCTGCAGGTGTACAGATGTGACAAAAGCTGTACAGCGAACATCCAGGTTCTTTTGCCTCTCAGAAACAGCCACAACCAAAACGTTGATCGTTACTGCTGTTTGTGGAGGTGAGGCGAACGACACATTCGTACCCACATACAAAGAGTAGGTCGACAGATCTTGTTTACATCTAACTTGTTTACATCTAATCAGAGGAAGCGAATGCAATAGATGAACGTGACAGGAACTTCGAGAACGCTCGACAAGGACACTGGTGTTCAGTTCAGTTCAAGATGGCGTCTATACACGTTTGTGAACACCCACGTGCACTCCAACCCGTCTCTCATACGTTTCTCCAGCGATGCCTCTGAAACAGTTCCAGCGTTAGTCTGACTGACGATGGCCATTTCTGCTCGTCTCAAGCTCCTCAGCACTTTCAGAACATTCAGAAACGCAGTATAGCCACTCGTGATGGTTGCTTATAGAAAGTTATATGCTTTGCCCGCCAGCACTGCTGACTGCTCGGTCATTTCCATCGCCCTGATATAACCGTAATGGTTGACTGGGCGTAAAAAACACAAAAAACTTACTTACTATCGGTCATTTCCTTCGGCTTCAGGGAAGCGTTGCAATTATTTTCTTCTGGTCGTTTTCGCCTCCTCAGTTCTGGTTCAAGAGGTCAAGGAGGCTAGTTCTGGTTCAAGAGGTGAAGGAGGCTAGTTCTGGTTCAAGAGGTGAAGGAGGCTAGTTCTGGTTCAAGAGGTGAAGGAGGCTAGTTCTGCTTCAAGAGGTGAAGGAGGCTAGTTCTGGTTCAAGAGGTGAAGGAGGCTAGTTCTGGTTCAAGAGGTGAAGGAGGCTAGTTCTGGTTCAAGAGGTCAAGGAGGCTAGTTCTGGTTCAAGAGGTCAAGGAGGCTAGTTCTGGTTCAAGAGGTGAAGGAGGCTAGTTCTGGTTCAAGAGGTCAAGGAGGCTAGTTCTGGTTCAAGAGGTCAAGGAGGCTAGTTCTGGTTCAAGAGGTCAAGGAGGCTAGTTCTGGTTCAAGAGGTGAAGGTGGCTGTCCTCGCTGAAGACTGGCACGGTCTGTGTTGCCAGTCACCGATCTGGATCGCCCGATGTTGGGCAAATCTGAGTTTAGATACGTGGCGCCAGTCGGATGGACAGACTTGGTCTTATGTTTTGCTTTGCCAGAGAACTGGGTCTCTCTCTCTCTCTCTTTCTCTGCGCGCGCGCGCGGCACACACACACACACACACACACACACACACACACACACACACACACACACACACACACACACACACTTCCTTCTTTCCCACACACGTACGCACTGCGCGCGCGCACACACACACACACACGCGCGCGCGGACAAACAATTTGCTGACTGCATAGTGAAGGTACCGGACGAGACGAGAACCCCCCCCCCACTCACACACACACACACACACACACACACACACACACACACACACACACACAGTTCCATAATCTGACTAAAATAAGCGTTCTGTTCAACCCCTTTGTGCACTGATCACATAAAACAATCATTCAACACTACATGTTCCATACCCTTGGTAGTAGGCTACAGCACATCCTTAGGCGTAAAGGTACATGCACTCCAACCCTGCTGTGATAACAGGTCCCACTAAACCAGTGCTCAGACTAGCGATAAGGTGAAGTTAGTAGTCCAAGCTACTACTACATGCATGTAGCCACAATAGAACTAACACAGAAAATGCCGAAAAATAACGTTCGTTTTAATCGGTCAACACGAACTCGACGTCACTGACTGTTGACTGGGTAAAAGGAACCGGACCACACACACACACACACACACACACACACACACACACACACACACACACACACACACAACGAACACACACACACACGCACACACGCCCCCCCCCCCCGCACGCACACACACACACACACACACACACACACACACATGCACACACATCGCACACACCACAACACACCGACACACACACACACACACACACACACACACACACACACACACACACACACACACACACACGTTTTTATTTAGTGTTTTGCAGGCATTCCGGGAGAGATTGCTGTAGAATATCGTAACTCGTACTGCGCAAAATAAACGAACACACACACACACACACACACACACACACACACACACACACACACACACACACACACACACACACAAGAAAGAACCGATGAAGATCTATGAATCACAACGAAAAAGACAGAAGAAAAAGAAAGAAAAAAAGAAGAAGTGCAACTGAGGTTTAAAAAAACAACAACAACAACAAAAAAAAATTTTTTTTAAAAGAAACCGTACAGTGCATACAATATCAAAACGTGGACCGAAGCTTGCGGGGGACGATGCTTCATGTCATGGTGGCGTCATCACGGGAAATGGAAAATGTTACTATACCATGATTCAGAGGGCCGATGTTTAATGTGTTGTCGTCATCACGGGATATGGAAAATGTTACTAGATCGATACCAGGATCAGTGGGCGCTCCCTCGCTCCCCGTTACACTCTTTGTGTGTGCCCGTGTGTGTGTGTGTGTGTGTGTGGGGGGGGGGGGGGGGGTGCGAGGAATACAATATTATGATTATACATTATTTTCGAGGTTTCATGTATAGTTTTGTTGACCTTGTCAAACGCGGTGTGCTCCCCCTTGTCGGTGAGATAAGGCGCTATAGAAATGACCACTTATTATTATTATTATTATTGTTGTTGTTGTTGTTATAATTTTTGTTTATTTGTTTGTATATTTAAAAAATGCTATTGAACTCTCTACACTGCGCATGTGTTGCGAAATGTTGAAGTGTGTTATTGAGTACTTCAGGAGAACAAACTACAAACTGCAGCAAGTTGCATACGTGTTGATGTTCCAATTTACCGACTAAAATTCTTGAATAAATACCCGTTCAAACAAAATTGCACCAAGACATTTATACGAAAAGAAGAAGAAGAAGAAGAAGAGAGAGAGGGGAAGAAGAAGAAGAAGAAGTGTGTGTGTGTATGTGTGTGTGTGTGTGTGTGTGTGTGTGTGTGTGCGTGCGCGTGCGCGCTTGTGTGTGTGTGTGTGTGTGTGTGTGTGTGTGTGTGTGTGTGTGTGTTGGGGGTGTCTATGGTGCATGCTGTAGTTGTTAGCCCAACACCTAGCGGAGTTCAGTCGCCAGCGAAGTAACTGGAAGAGAAGCAGGAAACGGGAGGGAAAGGCTGGCTTACTCAATCGCCTTGATCAATAACCAACAATACAGCTAAAAGCTGCTGAGCGCGAATGTAGACACGTGCGTGACGTCAGAATGCATCGTGCATTCAAACGGTTATTCCCCCCCCCTTCTCATTACTACTTGCGGCACCCTGACCCCGTCTTGAACCCTGATACTTGTCATAAACCAACCATTTTTGTTGTTGTACAAAACCAACAAATGTTAAAACCAAACAAACATACACAAACGGCAGACACAATTTTGTCGATGAGTTAGTTCAATATTGCCCTTGTTAGAGAGAGAGAGAGAGAGAGAGAGAGAGAGAGAGAGAGAGAGAGAGAGAGAGAGAGAGAGAGTACAAAGCAACAAAGAAAAAGAGAGAGAGAGAGAGGGTGAGAGAGAGAGAGAGAGAGAGAGAGTGGACTTACACACTGCTGGGTCCCAAACCACACTGCGTACAAATAAGATGTCAAAGTACGAGCCGACTTACTGACAAGTATGTGGGCCTCTGGAAAATTAGTTCCTAGTGCTGGCACGATCTTCACCCCTTATCCCTGGCTCAGTGGCGACATTAACGGTATAAAAGTCCTGTAAATGGTTCAGCCATGTAGCCACAGACAGTCTATCGTTTATCTGTCCCGCGGAGAATCAGAACTTGACACAACAATGAGGGCCGTCATCCTTCTTGCACTCCTTGTAGTGGCCATCTGTGAGTATACCTGATTTCTGTCGAATGGATAGGGGCAGCAGGCTGCACTAATGAACTGACAGACTAACACTGGAAAAGGCGCAAACTCCAAGCACTGGTTTACGACATACGTCCTTCCTCTAACCACTGCCATAATTGATTACGCCATAGGTCTCGAAAAACTGTCAGCTAATGAACAGTTTTTCCTTGGTGCTAAAATGGAAGTAAGTTTGTAACAGACAACTCAAATTATATCAGGCGTTTTTTGTATAAGCGCCCACGTTGTTTACATCAGCACAAATAAGACCTCGTTTGAATCAAGACGGAACTCTTTTTCTACCCGGGGCGGACGCGCCTCATGTGTACGTGCGTGCTTGGACGCTAGGTTGCTTCCACAGTCTTATTAGTACCCACACCTTTCGGAGGGCGTCCGTCCCTAATAGTCCTTATGGTCACTGTGGACCAAAGCCGTGGACGTAAAGCAACACTGAACTTGAGGGCGCCGACAAAGAGTGCCCCTTCACTAGTGGCGTAACCAACTCTAGCAGAGTTTGGAGGAAGGTGCCGGAAAGGCGCAGAGCTCAGGGCGTGGGACAGACGTCCTGTAATGTTTGTTGGAACTTGTTTAACGCTGAGTTGTCTCCGAAGAGGCACTGGCGCAGCGAGGACCGAGATCCCAGGAGGTGGAGAGAGAGAGAGAGAGAGAGAGAGAGAGAGAGAGAGAGAGAGAGAGAGAGAGAGACAGACAGACAGACAGACAGACAGACAGACAGACAGACAGACAGACAGACAGACAGACTATATACACATATTACTACACTGCCACCACCACTGAGAGTGACTCCTGCATTAAGGTGGGCAGCGATGAGAGCCGTTTTAATATATCACTAATAGTGAGGGACAAAGTTACGAGACAGTGTCCACTGACCACAACTTTGAAGAGAGTAAGGTCGAAGCAGAGAGTCGAACCGAGGTCTTTCTGCTTACCAGCCTAACGCGGCCTTACCGCTAGGCCAAACCTGCTCAGTCACAGCAATACGCGAGGAACAGCATTTATTCGCTAGCGGTCCTCAAAGTAAACATGGTACCGTAAGTCCATAGAAACCATAAGGCTTATTAGGAACGGGGCCAAAGGGGGGAAGGGTGGCGGTAAGAGATGAATATAGCTCGTCCGAGTGCTCCGACCTGCAAAGACCGAAGAGACCGTCAGCCACCGCCAGAACAACAACAACAACACACACACACACTCATGACATGCCCATGCACATTGACAAATCACACACACACACACACACACACACACACACTCATGACATACCCATGCACAGTGACAAATCACACACACACTTTCACTGAGACGGTAAGTACGCTAAACTTTGAACAGACTGACATAAAGAAGCAGGGGAGGAGTGGGAGGCGGTACTTGGGGGCTGACACTGAAAAGGGAAGAGAAAAAGGTTCAGTCACTGAATGCGGCAGTAACTTGACGTACGTGTTCCAGACGCCTGCCCCGACGACTACACGTCCAATCCTGATCCGGGGTGCGACACGTCCGATCTGACGTGCCAGGATGACTCGGATTGTGACCATGGCTTCTCGTGCTGCTTCGGACCCAGCGGCGCCTGTGACGCCACCTGCTACCACCCTGACCACGGACACCATCCCGGCCACAACAACCCCGAAGCCCACAACCCCGACAACCACCCCGGCCCGCTTTAAGCAAACTGTACAAACTCCAAGCACTGGTTTACGACAGCCTTCCTTTAACCACTGCCGTATTTAGTTACGCCATAGCGTCCAGAAAACTGTCAGCTAACGAGCATTTTTTTGTTGATTCTCAAACAGTAGTCAGTTTGTTACAAACAACTCAAATAAAACAAGGCGTGTCATTTATAGCCGCCAACAAAGTTTACACCAGCACAAATAAAACCACAATCGTTTGAATCGAGACGGTACTCTTCTTTTCTTTTCTTTTTAGCCGGGGTGGATGCGTCTCATGTTTACGTGCGTGCTATGGCGCTAGGTTGCTTCCACAGTCAAATTAGTACCCGAACTCCAAGCAACGGTTTACGACATCCTTCCTTCAACTGGACGAAGGCGCCAGAAAGCTGTGCTCGGAGTGTGATTAGTACCCAAAACTTTCGGAGGGCTCTGACCGTGTCGGTGGACAGCTGCGCGGAGATAAAGAGTGCTCCTTCAGTGGCATAACTAAATCTGGCAGAGTTTGGAGGAAGGTGCCGGAAAGCGGTGCTCGGAGTGTGCAAACTGTAAAGCAGCGGCTGCCACTGACCTCCACGCCGGCCATGTAGGCATGCCCATTGTGTGACCTGCACTGAAGCGTGAAGAGATGGACGGCCGGAAGTACAGCCTGTATAATGACGATCACAACATATCAATGATCCCATACGTACACGAGTCTGTTTTAAAACCCAGTCGCTACTGGCTGAAGTGTTTAATGTTGACTGACCTATCCAGCGTTTAAATTTCGTTAAATTGTCTTCTAAGACTTCTTAACCTGCCTGGCACACAACCAGTCTGCAGCCAGTTCCTGAAGCGCAGCAATGAAAATAAACGCTAATGAAATCAGTTGTGCAAATGTTGTCTGCTATGGTGGCTGTCTACCAAAATATATGACCAAAAATACATTGCTGTTTGTTTTGTAGTTCCCCCACCTCCCTTCCACCCACATACTTCACACATATCTTTTCTTTCTCAGTCCCTGCATTCACCTATGTGTATGTGTGTGTGTGTGTGTGTGTGTGTGTTAGTCACTTAGTGCATGCCTGGATGCATGCATGTGTGTACATAAATGCAAAAACGCATTTTGTGACAAGCTTAAGAAATCTGCAAATGCTAATGACCACAATTATGCATGTGACTTACATCAGGTAAAAATATTCAAAGCATTTTTATTTTTCATCCCCCCCCCCCCCCCCCCCCCCCCCACACACACACACACAAACACTTATGTTTCTTTTAACATCCATTGCTCCAAGGCATGTAGGGGGTGGGGGGAAACCAATAACAACAGTAGCAATTGTTCAGACAAATTGAACATTTCTGAAATACCATACAATAGCCTACTACTTTCGTCTCAGGTGATTGCTTCAATACTTGAGAAGACTGTGTATACAGAACTTGAAAAAAAGTAAACCTGCAACACCTTGTTCAAGGTATTTAGTAAGAGTAGTATATATATAATATCCCATCTAAATTTATGGAATAATAAATATTCACAGACTGTGACATGCGTTTGTAAGAATGTCCTATCTGCTAACCACATACTACTTGAATGTCCTATTACCAATGAGTTATTTCAGAAAAATGGGTATGTCTTTAAGGCTTGCAACAATGCAAGAGATATTTCGTTTAATACTGATGTTATAACATCTATAGTTAAATTGATTGTTCATAGTCCTGTGAGTAATTTTTTTTAAATTTACTATGATTTTGTGTGTGTCTAATACCACCTTGCTGTGGACAGACATAAAATAAAACATTGACTGTCTGATAGTTCAGACCAATAACATACATTTCAGAAAGTACACAATACTTGCATTTTCCAGGTTACATTGATAATACATGTATTCAGTATTAGGCCTGCATTTTTCATGTGTATCAAAAACGATTGATCTTTTTGGTGGAACGCAGAAGCATGGAGTCTCTCACTTTGGAAATAAAGCATCTGCAACTCCTATACCATACATGTAGAAAATGAAGCAAAACAATGAAAGTAAACAGTAATAAAATCAGTTAATGTTGTCTTCACACGGCTGTTGTAGCTGTATGTAAACATACATGTTATGTGAAAAACTTCACTCAGATAACTAGAAGCAAACTATACAAACACTGAAATTCATTCTGATTTAAACAAAATCTTAATTGGTGCATGTCTGGGTGTGTAATTGTGTATGTCCAAGTGTGTGTGTGTGTGTGTGTGTGTGTGAGTATGTTCATCAATTTCACGTGTATGGGTGTATGTGTTTGTGTGTGTTGGTATAAATATTACATCAGTGAAATGGTGCTGAACTTTATTTGAACCAATTTTGTGTGTGTGCCTTTTAATTCGAGTGTTGTAGTTATTTTCATCTAGAGTATGGGAGGTCTCTAAACAAAACAAATGGTATAAACAATGAAGTTCATTCAGAAAACTTAAGTCCAAGGTTATCATTTTATCCGTGGCGACTTGTAGTTGTAGGGTGGTGACTTTGTCCTACACCCGTGTGGATATATATTTTTGAAGGCCATACTCTCACCATCTGTGGCAGTGGTGAAAGGATGGTACAGTAGGCTAGACGTTGCTTGTGCCTTGATGCATTTGAATTGAAGTAGTGTAACTTACATTATATTTCTTGACAGCCATAAAACAATAAAATTCAAAGATGCTAATCATAAATGGCTGGCCTCGTGTGCCAGCTATCTGAAAAAGTGTCGCCCCTACCTTTCTTGGTCATCTCCCAGGGCTTAATTTATTTGGCCAAGTTTTGCCGTCTCTTGTCAATTCTGTCCACATCCCCTTGCGTGCGTCTGTTTGCATGCTCATGTGTGTGCTTGTGTGTGTGTTTTTGTGCTTGCTTGCACACCTGTGTGTATCTCCATCACAATGTTGTGTGTGTGTATATATATACATTGTATACATGTGTGTGTGTGTGCAAAAAAATATGTGTGCATGTAGACTATAAAAGTTAATGGTAATCAACTGGTGTCATCACATCAGTTCTGGGCTGCCTTTACTTCAAGTCCACATTCACCACAATATTTCTGAGCCTTTTACTCCATAACAAGGAGGTCCAACCCAAAACTTCACATCCTTCTTTTATTTAGACAGTCTTTGTACATTGCAAGCAAAGTTCTGAACCTACAGCATCACCTGATGATGATGAAACAATAAAAAAAAAATCACAAAGTTCTAGGTCACTAAATTCTGTCAGTACATGAAGTACCATGTGCGATCCTTGTACTTCACTTCCCCAGCCCGAAATCTTGCCTCTCGTTCCTCCTGAAAACAACAACAAAAAGACACAATCATACCTGAGTATAAATTAATTTAATTAGAAAGGATACTGATCACATTTACTGGAGGAAATTCTAACCACTGGTCACTACAGTGCCCAAGTAGTTTAAAACTCTCACAGTCTCAGTTCATAACATTTAATCATATATTATTATATACCATTATAGCGTCTGAGAAAATCACAATGTCAAAATTTTAGACATGCCCGAAGACCTAACTTTGTTCATTACATGGACTAACATTTTTCATGCGCATCAAAAAAGAAAACCAAAGATTGAACTGTGCATTATATCTTAATAAATGTGAAGGCAATGAAATGAATTAATGATGTAGTGACAGACAAAGAGGTCAGACAAGCAGCCTGTTGGAGTTACCTTCTCTCGCAAGGTCAAGTAGGTCATGAGGCCCACAGGTAAAACTACAAACATGAAACCCAGCCAGGTGGTCTTAGGCGTCACCCTGAAGTGGTCAAAGTTGGTTGCTCGCATCGCACTGAAGCGCTGAATTGCTGGATCAAACTGCAAAGAAAAATAAGAAATGATGGGGTTTGTACAAACTGTAGTACTAGTAGTCTAGCACAATGCTGTTGTGCTTAACAACAGCAACAAAAAATTCAAGTGAGAAACCAGACGCACATGATATTGCACTATGCGAACTTGTTTTAAATTTAATAGTTTTAATATTCAATGTAATTTGAAGTAAAAGTCAAAAACAAGCTTGTTGTATTATTCTGATCAGACAGACCTGTGCTTCCCACAAATTAGCAAGACAATGTTAGTAAAAGTGCTTGGTGCTGAGTACTGACAAAATGTCTTTATTCTTATTCAAATGAATTTATTAATTATTAAATAATTTTGTTTTTGTTTTTTTCATGCACAACATTCCAACTACTGTAATGCTGTGATTGCAGTTATTTATATGACATGTTCAACCAATCAATATTTAGGAAAGTGTTGTGTATGAATCTATGAGTACGACAAAAGACTGATGCAAGACAACTGCTCACACTCACAGTTGACCAAATGGCACTAAACAAAGTGAACCCACCCAAGATATTCAGTGTCTAATTCAACGGAATCAAACCATGCACAGTCTGAAAATGAACACATTCTTCCCAACTGTGTACTTAACATTTCTCTCCTACTGTTCTAGCACAGTGACAGTCTGCAAATGAACACATTCCTTTACTATCAACTAATTATGGCAGGTGACCAACCTCTCATTGTACAAATTCAGACTAACAGATTGGACTAAGTTACTATAAGACTAGTAAGAGACTGTAAACAGTGTAAAGTGTAATGCGCTTTCCCAAGAAGTCACTGACTTACAAGTTCAAGAGTGACTCTAATGAAACCTTAATCGTGAGGGTGTGCAATTAGTGTATTTTACTAATTGGTCACTAGTCATCCAGCCCAGTTTTGTTTTTTTATATTGTTTGTCAGATGGTAAGTCGTCGAGCTGATAGTGTACTGAGGACTCACCCATTTACAGACTGTACGTGTAATCAAAGTCACTTTTGTTGCAAATGCTTCGTTCGCTAGATATGACCCAGTTTGAGTGGTTCTGATGATATTTGAGTCCCAATATGGCACTTAAAATGTCCCAGGAATTTCAGACCGTCTGTTAAAGGGTTAAAGCAGAAGTTTTCAAATACAAGAACTAACTAAAGAAGAAGCACTAGAAGTAGAACTAGTACTAGCACAGTAGTAGAAAGAGAGAGATACTGCCAGAGATAGACTAAGGAAGGGAGAACTCACTATGTGACCGCCGTCATGACTGCCGCGGTATGGATCCGTCAGTTTCTTCTGCCACTCAGCCTTCAGTGCTTCTCTCATTTTAGCTCTCTCCCTAATTGCACGCATTTCGCTTTGAGAAATATCGTACATTTTCCACGGATCCCATGGCTGTCTTGTGGTCATGTTGATGTCCTTGACGAGACTGCAAAACGGAAGTGCAGTTTTCAAATTTCCGCTCGATGTATTGGTATGAGTTGTCTCCCCCGAGTAGTTGGCTGGCTGGCTGCTATGGTAGGCGTGCATCTCCTTTTTATTGTTTATGGAGACAGTCCGCCTTTAATAGTAGCAAAAATGTAAGTAGTAGGGCCAGTTGTTTTGACGCTTACCACTGCAAATCGACAGACTGTCGTCATCATTGTTACTGTGTCAAACGAATTTGGTAAAGTCTGCAACTTGCATGTTTTCAAAAGTAGTCTCCCTTCGGTCGAATTTGTCGTCTGCTTCTGACTTGCGTATGTATTGTGTACTGGAAATTAAATGTTGGCTCTCACGGTTTTTGTAATTGTGTCAGTGAGTCGGGAAGGGGAGATTGATTAAAAAAATATTTTTTTAAACTACCAACAGGCGACTATTAAGCGGTTGTTGATAGAGCCAGGTCTGCCTCAGTCTGTGGATTGACTGATTTCAGCACACACCACATTTTCACAGAAGTAAAACTACTAAAAGTTTGTGAGAAAGAAAAAAGAAAAAAAGAAGAAAAAAAGAAAACAAATATTCCCCCCCCCCCCACCACCCCATCACCACCATTCTGCATCACTCCCCCCAACACCCACACCCACACAAGAACCCCCCCCCACACACACACCAACCCCCCCCCCCCCCAAAAAAAAGGAAAAAAAGAAGAAAAGAAGAAAAAGAAAAAAGAAAAAAGAAGAAAAAAAGAACAGTGTAGGGATAGGTATATAATCTCCCTCTCTCCCCCACCTTCATACCCCTTTACCCCCTTCTCCTTGTCCCTAATAAGCCTCATGGTTTCTGTGGATGTTAAGCACCATGTTTACTTACTAAAGAAAAAAAGAAGAAAAGAAAGAAAGAAAAAAAGAAAGAAAAAAAAAAGAAGAAGAATAAAACGGGAAATAAATGGAGAAAAAAAAAGAGGAAGAAAAGAAACTGAGCTTGACTGTATGAGAAATTACACACTCATGTACTGCATACTTTTCAGTATGCTTAGGTGGTCAACTCACTGGTTCCATGTGGAGGCTGAGGTACCACTTGACTAGGTTGGACAGGTTGGAACTCAAACTCTGAAGCAATGGTATGGGTGGATGGACAGCCAAGAAAGGTGAGTTTCTTTAACTTAAATTTTTATCGTGTTTACATGTAACAAGGAGGCTTAAAGCCTCAGTTCCCAAAGGTATGCCTTTGACCTGTGAAAATTCATGCATATGCACTTGCATCAATCTCATTTTGGGCAAAGGGCTTTGAGGGGTATTAATCATGAACCAAAAGATGCAGTTTGAAAGTAATGGCTGGCCTTGAAATGTTGAATGGACTGATGTGTGTGAAGCTGAAAGTGCAACACAGTCCATGTCACTAGATAAGCCCAGCCCATTTGTATTTAAATTGTTCTTGCTTCAAAGTTTGGGTCTTGAAATAAGACAAAATTCACTTTCATCAACACAATGACAGAAAGTTGAGAGTGAATTTTATGTCTGTGCCAAGTGTCATATTGAAGTGATGGTCTGATTTCCAGATGTTTGTGATAAACCATCAGCGATGTGAATGTGTCATACTTTGAAGAGAATTTGTTTCAAATTTCCTGACCTGCTATTTATAGGCAGGCCAACCCTTTAAGCATTTGTGTAGAATCAGCAAACAAAGGGAGTTAATTAGCATTTGAAAGATGTCACATGAACACAACAACAACGACCTGAATCACCTGGAGTAACTCTCACCTAGAATGTGAGTAAGTATAGTATGTCCCTGTGTGTGTGTGTGTGTGTGTGTGTGTGTGTGTGTGTGTGTGTGTGTGTGTGTGTGTGTGTATGTGTGTTGTGTGTGTGTGTGTGTGTGTGTGTGTGTGTGTGTGTTGAAATGAGTGTATCCTTATGCCTTTGTAAGTGATCCTACGAGATGGGGTGCTATAAATATCCTATTATTATTATCATTCATGGCAATGTGTAAGAAATTTGGTGCCCTTGGTTTAACGCAAAATGTCCTATAAAGCCATGTATATTGCTTTTGTATATATAGATTGTGAGTCAAATATATAGATTGTGAGTCACGTATATATATATATATATATATAGATTCTGAGTCACATATATAGACTGAGTTATTGGAGGTCGAAGGTAAGGTGTTTCTCATCAGTATGTGCTGACTGGTTAGTCGTGTCTGTCACTCAGAGTTTGGCAACACATTAATTGGCTGTAAGCTGCAAGAAAGAAATTCAGTGGACACAACCTAACATTCACTGTCAATAATGCGCTTAGAAGGTTACTCAGTTTTGTCCCCTCCATCTGCCATACGCAGCACCGGTACTGTGGTTCAGTTGTTGGAATCAGTTGCATGTCCAAACTAGCTTTGTGACTTAAAAAAAATCAGAAACCAGAATGAATGCTACATCAACAAGGGCCTAGTGGAAGAACGTAAGGTTCAATTTAAACCATGTATATCAAAACAGCTCAACTAAAATCAGATAAATGTCCTACAATGCATTTTTTCACTGTCTAACTGTTGTTTAAGTATTGTTTTGTAACTTGAAATAGGGTATTACCCAGAAAATTTGCATGTTGTGTTGTAATAAATTGTGTTCTTTTTAACATTTTATGTGTTTGGATCTAGTTTTGTGACTTACAGACAAGCTGAATTATGTACAGACGTAACTTGGTGTTTTACATCCAGTCAACCAGTGCGGTTATATCAGGGCCACAGCTGCAGAGAGACAGGAAAAAATATAATGACTGGGGGTCTGATCTGCTTCCACCATACACCCCATCCCTTTTCATTGGGACATTGCTTTCCTCCCACACAATTTGGATTCCAAAATGAAAGAAGCATTTCCAAGGGCAACACATTTTTTCCACATCTGGGTTGTGTCACATGGAAATAACTCCCTGTTCAGTATGCTATACTGCAACAAAATCCCGGTTCAAAATTCAACTGAAAACCACTCTATTCCTCTCAGCTCTTGGACCAAACTCCTGAAATCTTTGTTTCAGTTCTCACCATCCCCCCAGGCCCCCTTCTTTTCATAAACCTGTTTGTATCTGTGCGTGCATGCTGCACAACCGTGTGCCTGTTTGTGTGAGTGTGCTTGCATGTGTGCGTGCACGTGCGTGCATGCGTATGTGTGTGTGTGTGTGTGTGTGTGTGTCTCTCTCTCTCTCTCTATATATATATGTGTGTGTGCGCGTGTGTACATGCATGCGTGTGTGCATGCATGAGTGAGTGTGTGTATATGTATGTGTGTGTGTGTGTGTGTGTGTGTGTGTGTGTGTGTGTGTGTGTGTGTGTGTGTGAGAGAGAGAGAGAGAGAGAGAGAGAGAGAGAGAGAGAGAGAGAGAGAAGAGAGGGAAAAGTGTGAATGTGTGTGTGTGTGTGAGCGCGCGCGCGCTCGCTAGAAAAGGAATGAACTTATAGCCTTTTTTCTGTTTTCTTTATTTTCTTCTTTTTGTTTTTAAAAAGAAAATGTGGTAGAATGTTATTTGAATAATTTTGCTTAAGCTGAATCAGTTGCTACCATATATTTTGTGCCTTTGATGCTTATGTTTTTACATGCTTTGATTAATGTGTTATTTGTGCTTTATGAAATACTTATTTTAGCCTATGAAATAATTGAGCGTGATTATTAGAGTTATTAGGTATATATATATTTTTGGATACAGTATATCCTAGTATTATGTATATACTTTCTTTCTTTTTTTTTGGAAGTGCATCAATGACATACGACGTCCTCACTTCCAACAAAAGTGTTGTCGTTGTTTTCCTTCCCCTATATGGGCAGTAATCGGATGGTTCATTGATGATGGTTACCACTTCGTCCAGTCCACGCATCCTCCAGCAGGCCACCCGACAACCACTGGTGTTATGAACCGTTACATAACTTCCTCAACATCATGCAGCGACAAGTGTTTCGCACATTGCTGGTCTTGAGAACAGACTAATCCCACAGTGGCTGACCATCTGAGCACTACTTAGCCTAGAACTCCTTTTGTGCTGTGTTACCCAAGTTGTGTTATTATCCGGGTCCCGGACTCTCTTTGTGCTGTGATTCACAATATGTGCACTACCCAGTTCCCGGATTTTCTTCATGCCGTGACGTACAATATGTGCAATGTCCAGTTCCTAGACTCTCTTTCTGTGTGACCTGCTTCACAGTGCACGGAAATCTTTTGCATTTCCGCGATCTTCATCGCAACGAACTGACTATATTATGTATGCGATGTTACCGAGAAACTGGTTCATATGGACCACCTTCACAGCAACGTAGCCTGAGTCTTTAACAAAAACACCATCGCATCGACACCATCATCAGAATTATCCGATTACATATGGGAGCCACATTCGGCCTTCCAACCCCGTCCCAATCTGATCCTCACATAACCTTTCCTTATCCCAGTTTCCCCGCCGTTTGTCATTTATGCACAAAGTGATGATCATGCCTGATTCCTTGATTTTATAGTTATAAAGTGAGTCACATTTAAATAAAATAAAATTGTATAGGCGCCACCAATTGTCTTAATAGTGTAGGTTAATATGTTTTAATTAGGAAAACTGGGACAGTATTTTTCGGAGGGTGGCCCTGGGATTATTATTATTTTAATAGATAAAATAATTATATATAAAATAATAAAAGGAACATGAAAAGTAGACTTGTTTTGGCTTATAGCGTCTGTACAGAACAGTGTCTGTCAGAGTTGATAGGCAAAATGACTAAGCGTAAAAGGTCGAGACCTCTAGAGATTACTTGTTTTATATAAAGTCATAGAAATTCACCCATATAAGGTATGAGCAGAGTGCCGCGTAAAGGCCCCCTCACGTGTCCAGCAGACAAATAGTAATAAGAAAGAGGTAGTTAAGGGACTATGATGGAGTACACCACGCGTAGAAATATTAGGAGGAATAGTATAGGCAAATCTGTACTTGGGTTTTGGTGAATACGTGGAAATTGGAAGAATGAAGGTTGATAGGAAAGCAATGTCATATTGACGTCACTTAACAAATAAAACATAATAAAAGACATAATTTTTTTCTTCTTCTTCTTTTTTCCTTGGATGCCCACAATCATGTTGATGATTATTCTGGCACTTTAGGTGGTGTTCGCAAAGTCCACATTTCAGCTCTGGTCACAAGTCCTTAAAATTAAATTGTTGCACTGTCTCAAGTTCATTCTCTCTCTTAAAATTAAAGTGTTGTAATTCTTAAAATTAAAGTGTCGTAATTTTTCCAATCTACGACACTTCGTGACTTCTCCGAGGACTAAGCTACTTGACAAAGTTCACTTCTACCCATAGGACTAAACTACTCGTTGCTGTGTGTGATACTTTAATTAATTGTTTTACAAGTGTGTGATCTTAACGTCATTACTATTTTATGATGAAGTCACAATTGTTCTATATTTATAACTATACTATGGTTAAAGTAAGACTCTTTTGTTGGTGGTGTTGTGTTTGTTGTATTGTTCTCTTAACTTTATGTATTTTTTAAATATTTATATTTTTTATGAGCCCACCATGACCACAACAAAATTGCCCCTTGTGGGATGATTAAAGTTTTTGAATTGAATAAACTCTGCTCAGAACCCTTGTGACTTCTTAGGATTTTTCTACACAACTCCGCAGATTCTTTCTTCGGATTAACTACTGCTTCACTTGGAACAGCTGCTGTTTCCCTTTTGGTTATTCTGTCTATTAATTCCTTCCAAGGATAGTTATTCAGGATATTTATATTCACGACCACAGTAACTCACGTATGATTAATCACTTTTATTATCATTTTTAGTGTGATATGTTACGATGACCTTTAGAATATTTACTTCAATGGTGTATGGAATAAACCATGTAAACTGTATAATTACTTTTCTGTGATTCACAATGTGGAAGTTATGTCTAACCATGTGCGTGCTTGAAAACTATGTGATTCAGTGTTTTTCCAGTACTAGTATTCCGTCTATCATTTGGTGTCGCACTTTTTTCCTTGTGGAGATGTTCTTAGTGGAAAGGGGGAAAGAGCTATTAAAGTAAAAGACATTAGCCTACTTGATTCAATGCTGAAATGAAAATACAACTATTCGTTGTGGGGGGGGGGGGGGGGGAAGAGGAGAGAGAAGAAAAAATGCTTTGCAAAACATTTGTTTCACACAAACAGAAAGTTTGGTTTATATAAACAGAAACTTCTTCTTTCACACAATCACAAAAGAAATCTTTTACACAAACAGAAAATTTCTTCCACGCAGACTGCACGTTTAGGCAAAAGCTTCAGAAATTCACCTGGACTGGATGGTACTGGTTCATACCACAAAGCAACAATATCTCCTAATTAACATTTCCTTCTGCATTTCAATAAAACCTACGGGTGGAAAAAGCAGAAAGGCAAGTGGGTGGCAAAAATCACCTCTTTTTTTTAATAAAACATTTAGACGCCCTAGATTTTTTTGTAAGGTGTTGTTTGTCCTGTCACCTTTAAGTTACTGAAATAAACGGAGAAGGGTTTCCAGGGCTGAATCGTTCAAAAGATTCTTTTGTACGTCATTTACAGTGGTCAGCTGCATGGTTATGCGGGAAAATGACAGTGAATAATAAAGAATAAGTCACATAACAGAGCCCAATGTTAATTTTCCTTCGCTTCTTTCCAGTCATTGTCATTTTTGAATGGTGTTTTTTCAGCAAAAGGTTCTGACTTCAATACGCCAGACCTATAATGCTGAGAGTGTAGAGTCCTGCAAAGGGTAGACACATTTTGCATTTATTAGCCTCATTCTTTGGTTGTATTTGCGTGCGCACAAGACTCTCTGTCTCCCTCTCTCTCTCTGTGTGACTTGCAACGCTCTGACAGAGCCCATTCCTTTGCAGGAAGAAGACATGTATGCAAGTGGTGCTGAAGAGGTAAGCAAGTTGGTATTGTGACATGGATGCAAGTGGTGTTGAGAGAGGTATGCAAGTTGGTACTGTGACATGGATGCATGTAGTGTTGAGAGAGGTATGCAAATTGGTATTGTGACATGGATGCATGTAGTGTTGAGAGAGGTATGGAAGTTGGTATTGTGACATGCCAGGATGCATGTGTTGTTGAGAGGTATGCAAGTGGGTATTGTGACATGGATGCATGTGGTGTTGAGAGAGGTATGGAAGTTGGTATTGTGACATGGATGCATGTGGTGTTGAGAGAGGTATGCAAGTTGGTATTTTGACATGTATGCAAGTGGTGTTGAGAGAGGTATGCGAGTGGGTATTGTGACATGGATGCATGTGGTGTTGAGACAGTGAGTAGCCCTAGTGCCACGAAAGAATGTCAATGACAGAGCCGAGGCCTGGGCAATGTTGTGTCACTGCATATAATTTCTGTAATATATACAGCTGCATGCGAGTGTTTGTGAAAGAGACCAAGAAAGCGTGAGAGAGAGAATGGGGAGGTCACTATATATGAGCCAGTGACAAAGGGTTGTACAAAAAATGGGACAATGCACTCCAAATTTCTACTCAGAAATTTAACGAAAATTTCTGAGTTTAATGAAGGAACAAATAATTACTTTAAAAAAAGACACACACACAAAAAAAGACAGAAGATAACTGAGACCAAACCTGTTAAGTGAACATGACTTTTTCCCAGCTGCCCTATATAAAATTAGTTGTGATAAAAGGTCGGTTGTGATGATCGGACATGAAAACAACACAGTATTTTTTTGGGACCAATTTGCTTACAATTCTAGCTGTATTTTGAGGAAATAAAGAAAAAATTGTACTTTAGTCACTAATTACTGATAATTTGAAATGTGGCTTGTGTTCTCTGCAGTAATAAAGAGAAAGGGAGCAGTTAATAAAGATGCATAAGTGGACATGACAAATCACAACCGACTGGGAACAATTTCAGATCAAATACTCTGAATACTCGTATTTTTGTGTTTTGTTTTTGTTGTTGTTTGTTCCTTTCTTTCTTTCCTTCTTTCTTTTGTTGTTGTTGTTGTTGTTGTTTTGTTGTTACGTCTCATTTATTGTTAGTTGATGAAAATTGTTCGCCCGCCATACATTTTTGTTTTTTTGTTTTTCCAACAGTATGAGCTCATCGCTTAATAAGCTAAAGGCTGGTTAATGGGCGCATGACGTCCACAGTATCGATATGTTGTCTGGAATAAATTTTTGTTTAAATACTCTGAAAGGTTTGGGAGCAATTTTTCAGTTGTGAGTAGAAAATGTAGTCAAATGTATTGTCTCTTGTTTTCTCATTATAAAGATATGTGATAATGATGTAGTTTGCATCAATTTAAGATGCAGTGGACACGTGGGTAAATATCCCATTTGGACCTTGCTGAATTTAAAAGATTTCACAAAGAAAAATTCATTTTTTACCTTTAATATGATGCTTACACTCTTTATTCTGTTGTATGCATCTCTTTAGAAAACAAACAGTCTGACAAAGCAAACATCAAACACATTGAGGATGTACATTTTAGTTTATTATCAATTTAATACTTGCAGTGCGCTGCATCACCACCTTTTGTCACGATCTCACATCGTTCTTCGTATATATATATATATATATATATATATATATATATATATATATATATATATATATACTAGGTAGGACCAGCCTCTCATTAGCGCTGGGTAACATGGTCGCCGCGAGGCAAATATTGCACATTTTCAACTTGTCGTATCTGCCCTGTTCTGTGCAGTTTGTCAATAAAAACTACTGTCAGGCAAAAACGATCTTTTTACGACCTGTTGATGCCATTATTTTGTGCGTGAATGATGTATTGTGAGTTTGGAAGGAGTTTTAATGAACACACCAAGCGGTCGGAAACCAAGCGTGGTTCTGACGTCAAAAGTCAGATGAGCGAGGTCGGAAAACGGTTGCGTTCGGAAAACCGTTGGGAACTTTTACAAGAAAAACGTACACATATGAAGTTAATATTTTTAGAAAGAGGAATTCCCGTAGATTTATCCATTATAAAATTCGTTAAAATTCTTCGTTTTCGACTGCAGCAAAAATTGAGTCGGATAATACGTTCATTTTTACCGTAAATTTACACCAGGAAAGTTTGAATGCACCATATTCAATTTGGTATCACTGGAAAGACGAATTTTCGCTCTTTAAAACGGTGTACATATCGATTATCCGGAAGCGAGTTCTTGTAAGAGTTCCCGTACAACGGAAAGTGGAGACCCCGTAGATTTTGTCGTCTGCTCGAGTTGCGCGATCGCTAAAGTCTGCGACTACGCGAGCGGCGCAAAAGATGCTCACCCTGGAGGATTGGAAACAAACCGTGGTAAGTTTTTTATTTTAGCGATAACTAAGTGAGTTTCCAACACAACCATAACTATATTTTTGTGCTGTTTACATCTCTTTGATTGCAGTTGAAGCAAATTCGTTGTGGTCTGGTCGTAGTTTGAACAACATTACAGAGTTATCTCCTCATTATTTCCTCCGAAATGCAAACTGCTGTAAAAGTAGTAATTTCTTTCCCCGTAAATCCGAATTGACAAAAACCTGATGTATGGTGTATGTTTTAAACAGTGAATATTTTTAAAAGGAAATTTAGCAAGTGAATGACTTAAAAAAGAAGAAGTTTTTCTTGTCAGGGGCAATAACTCTGATTTAGCTAGCAGACGATGCAGTCACGAACCAATATGTTTTTTACAGTAGATCTGCTCATCTAGACAAAACAAAATAAAAGCGAGCCACCAGCCAAAATAATGGTATATTGAGAGTTTGGAATTGTATTTGCTTCTGAAGAATTAATTTCTTTTTTTCCCCCATCTTCTTTCTCTTCCACCTTTTGTGCACATGGAAGACCTGGCATACTGGCTCAGAATTTCATGATTCTTTCAATCTTTGTACATAATAATAATAATAATAATAACAATAATTACAAGGGGGGATTTAAAAAAAGAGAAGGAATAATGAAAAGATTTTTTGTTTTTTGTTTAACATTTTACAAGCATGATTGACAAGACAGACTATGGAAACAAGACAGAAGTAACTAAGTAAATAAGAAAGACTGGACAGGAAACAAAATGAAAGAAATAATCCACACACACACACACACCACACACACACACACACACACACCTTCAACATTCCACATCAAATGTGGGGGTGGGAGGGGGTGGGGAAAATAAAATAACTCACAGAGCAACATTAAATACAGTTTTGAGCATGTCAATTTTTAAATGTCATTGAAGTGGGACTCCAATTTTTAAATGTCATTGAAGTGGGACTCCAATTTTTGTTAGTTTCCTTAATAATCCAGGTCTTTTATCTAAGGTAGGGAAGTTTTTTGTTTTTAAATATTGTCAAATAATGGCTAGAGTGACTCCAGTTGGGGTTTTGCTTCTCTGGGATTGTTTCAGTAGCTGAGACTGGTAGTAGTAGTCAAATACCTGAAAATTAGTTCTTGTCTGCTTCCTTTTGTTTGTACCTTTCTGATTGATTTATTTCTCAAGTTATTACTGCATGATTCACACAAAGTCAAGTAAGTGTTATTTACAACTAAACTTCAGAATTTGATGATTTAATCGGTGAGTATTAAGTGTATTTAATTGGTGAGTATTAAGTGTTAGTGTGCTGTTTATGTTGAAATAAATCTTTTTTACCTGTTTGTTTATATATTTCTTTGTTAATGATTTCAGAGGATGATCAGTTTCATCATCTTGAGGAAAGAATTGGTCCTAGAAAGTGAGGCAGGCCCCAACATCTACCACGAGGCCACACTTGGACTGCAGTTTTTAACTTCATTTCCTCATTCAAACTAGTCTACATATATCTAAAATTTGCCTAAATTTCCTTATGCTGTGCAGTTTCCTTCTTTGATTAATGCTGAATCTGCAGATACCAGAACCATGGCTGTATCTCTTTCCATTCCAGATTTTGATTTGCTTTAATGCTATTACCATCAAAGGTTTGCGGGATATTTGCACCCTTTTTTCCCATGGAAACTTGCCTCTGTAGGTAACATTTAGCTTGCACTTCTTTAGACTTGTGAATTTGTATTGTCTAATTAATGCTGAATCAGTTGATACCAGAATTATGGTTGTACCTCTTTCCATTCCCATGTTATATTTGATCTTGTCACGGTACCATCAAAGATTGGTGATTGGACAATGTCAAAATTAGTGATTTTTCCATTTTTGGCACTCTGCATCTCCAATATTTGAGTAAGGATGACTACTGAAAAAATTGTGTTTAGTCTATGTAGTGCAGACACTGTGTAAAACAAGTTGGGTGGATGTGTGACCAATAGTTTTTATGCTAGAGCCATACAAAAATGGCATTTTGTAAAATGTGTGTAAAACGCCTAAAATGGTGACTATTTGAAGGGTGATATCTCAAAAAATATTATAGATAAATTAATGAAATTTGGCTTGTGTACTTGCCTTGTGACCCTCTTTAATATCACATATTAATGGATTGCACTGCTTGCTTTTCAAAATTTGGCTGGACCTACCTAATATGTATATATATATATATATATATATATATATATATATAGAGAGAGAGAGAGAGAGAGAGAGAGAGAGAGAGAGAGAGAGAGAGAGATTACTGACTTTAGGCCTAAAAAGCATTGTCAGCAGTACATCAGAAGAGCCAGTTGTGTGTTTTGTCATAACAAATAGCGTTCTTTTTAGCTTTTTATGTGGTTGGATCTAGTTTCGTGACTCAGCGTCTGAATTATCTACAGAGGTCACGCTCAGTCAACCAGTATGGTTATACGAGGCCGACATCTACGGAGAGACAGGAAAAAAGCAAATGACTGCGGGTCTGATCTGCTTTCGGATTCCAAAACGAGAGAAGCATTTCCAAGGGCAACGCGTTTTTTGTTTTTGTTTTTTTGTTCCTGATCTGGAATGAACTCTCTACTCAGTACGCTATGATGCAACAAAATTCCAGTTCAAAACTCAACTGAAAAGCACACTATTCCTCTCAGCCCATGGACCAAACTCCTGAAGTCTTTGTTTCAGCTCACACCATACCCCCTGCCCCCCTTTTCCCTGTCAACCCGCCTGTATCTGTACGTGCGTGCTGCACGTTGTGTGTGTGTGCGTGTGTGTGAGTGTGTGTGTGTGTGTGTGTGTGTGTGTGTGTGTGTGTGTGTGTGTGTGTGTGTGTGTGTGTGTGTGTGTGTGTGTGTGTGTGTGATTTAGTGAGTGAGCGTGTGTGTGTGTGTGTGTGTGTGTGTGTGTTTGTTTTGTTTGTGTGTGTGTGTTGTGTGTGTGTGTGTGTGTGTGTGTGTGTGTGTGTGTGTGTGTGTGTGCGTGCGTGCGTGTGTGCGTGCGCGTGCGTGTGTGCGTGCGTGCGTGTGTGCGTGTGTGTGTGTGTGTGTGTGTGTGTGTGTGTGCGTGCTAGGAAAGGAAGGAACTTATAACTCTTTTCTGTCTTTTAAATATTTTTTATGTTGTAGCATGTTGTGACTATTATTGTTTTGTGCACGCCTTGGGCTGTTAAAATATTTTTGATAGGTATGTATGCAGCTATAGGTATTTCTAAGCGCCGTTAGAAGTGTCCATTATTTATTCTCTATCTACCCTGCCCATGTGACGTCATATGACGAAGGGTATTCTGTCTGCCTGTAAGACGTGATGTGCCATTCAGGCGATCGATGGTGTGATGTTCTTGACTTTGTGCCCGCTGTAGTGTTCCAGCACTCTGTCTTCCCCTTTTGATGGTTGCAATTCCTGTCAGTGTCTCTGCTGGGCTAACAAAACCAGTGTCGTAAACGACTGCACTCTCTGCTCTATACTAGGTTGAGGTACAAAGTTGCACACATATTCATGTGGGTGTTGAGAGTGAATTGGTCATTTTATTTAAATACCGACTTAGCCATTGCTCATCATTATTCCAAAAGTGTTATTTGTTACAACTTCGTAGCACAATGTTCAAAATACTGACGTTCAAGACATCTGTAATGTGGAGTGCAAAAACAGCAAGCACTTTTAGGCTTGGACTTCATCGGAGCACACGTTCCTACCTTGAAAGCTAAACAGTCGTTCTTTGGTGAACAATATTGCCAACGCGGACACCACCTCCTTCATCTACGTTCCCTGCTCTAACAATAGCACTCACTGCAGCTCAAAACCTTTTCCAACACTCACAGCTATGGACATTCCTTGCTGGTCTGACATCGTGTGGTTGATAGGACGTCATAATCCGATTTCTAAGTAACAAACTAACCGTCCTTAATGGCCACTGATCTTGACCAGTTTGGACAGTACTTGCAGCAGTTGCATCCTCGCTGCAAGAACGGTCTCTCGCAAATGGAGTGCCGGAATGCTCCGTTATGAGCCTCTGACCATTGGAAATATCTGGAATATTTTAGTAATAGGACCCCATCCGGGATGATGTTTGAAGGTCTGTTTTTCATCCAAAAAGATTTCGTTGCCGTGATGTTTACTGGTTCTCCATTTAACCATGTGAAATCGAAAGTCATGAGCGGCACCTGCGTAGCTCCAATGTACACATTCCTCCAGGTATGATCTGTGGCACAAACAAGTATTGTTCAGCAAAGTGAGGGATCACATAAACAGACGTACACAGAGGCCGAACGAAGCTGTATATCAGCTTCCCAGTCAGGCCACGTTTATAGACAAAGAAGCTGAACTCTTTATGCAATTTGCTTTCCGTTATTTGATATTGTGCAGTCATTTTTAACTTTAGCGTTTACGACGATATTGCTTTCCGTTATGCATGGCATGGTATCATCGTAAATGTATTTATAAGTATTCTATATAACATTGTGTACCTTCATGCATTTCATAGAAGAAAAGCACATTCCTTGATAATTAGGTATATACCTTTCTTTTCCATCATGCATTTGATAAAGAGAAAGCATTCATGCATTGAAAGTATTGTGCTCAGTCATGTGCTTCTTGGAAACAAAAGAAAGGAAACAGTCATACCTGTAAATGCATTGACAAATAATTATAGGACAGTGCATGTTTCGTTTACGTTATGACAATATGACCATAACATGGTGGAGACTTTTTCAACATCATCACAGAGCTGACACAGTACACCACAGACAAAAACAGAGACAGACATAAAAACCGCACTTCTTTCAAGGCACCAGCACAAAACAGTAACTCCACAAATCAATATGTGCAGACTATTGACAATATTGTACAGAAGGTTTTTTTCTTTTTCTTTTTTTCTTTTTCTCCATCTCAAAACTTACGTCTGTTCGCAGTAAGAAAGTTCTTGATGAACTGCGCCTTCACCACCGGTTCCAGCACCACCAGCATCTCTCCATTGGCTGCACAGGAATCACGTGCTGTGGTCCATTTCTTCACCGACAGGTCAAGTCTGTAGCACGTGCTGCTGAGGCGATCGGCGACGTAGTCCTTTCCGGCTGGACACACTGATTGAAACGACAGGTATGGCATGGCCCTTACGGATGAACGGACCTCCGCCTTCTCTCTCTCTCTGTGTCTGTGTCTGTCTGTCTCTATTTGTCTGTCTGTCTGTCTCTCTCTTTGTTTCTGTCTGTCTGTCTGTCAGTCTCATTCCGCCCGCACTCCCTCTCTCCCACCCTCTCCCTCTCTCTCTCGCATACGTTCTCTCTCTCTCTCTCGCATACTTTCTCTCTCTCTCCTCTCTCTCTCTCTCTCTCTCTCTCGCGCGCGCGCACGCACGCACGCACGCACGCACGCACGCACGCACGCACGCACGCACGCACGCACGCACAGTGATAGTATATATCTAACAGCAATAATACGAAGCGGTAATAATAGCAAAATAATAATGATTGTTATAAAGCGTTTTCAGAAGCTCTAAACGCTTTACGATTTAGAAAGCAATATGAAAAGCATTAATACCTACACATAGAGAAAAGTCAATGCATGGTAACAATTATTAATATACCTTTCATGCAAAGCATAATGAAACATACACACCACCCACGCCCCCCCCCCCCCCCCCCCCCCGCCCCCCCCCCGCCCCCCACTACACGCAAGCAAGCACGCGCGCGCGCGCGCGTGCGCGGAGGCACCACAGCTATTTGTTACGACACTTTTGCTGGTAGTTCATCTCTCTCACAGAAAGAAATATTTGATTTCTGGTCAGTTTGCTACGATTCTTTCGTCCACTCAGCCCCCTCTCGAATAAGCGTTATAACCATGAGAGATATTCATGGACTTGATGCCTTACAACTTGGAGTACCGACGGGTTGATAGATGACGGATGTGTGGACTTAATATACCTGATTCACGCCGAAAATACCGCCATCCTGCTTCTGACAACGAATCAAACGCAGGTGGTGCTAGGTACACCGCTCTGTGACATAAGCAAATTCTGGTGACCTCGTTGTAGAAGTAGGAGTTGCACCATTCTTCCTCACGGCACAATTTGGCGCAATGGATCCCGCTTCTTGTCTGCTGAGCTATACCCGTATTCACAGCTTCCGGCGGAAGTAGGTTGTCATAAGTTGTCTCTCTGAGAAAGGTCAACCGGTGGACACCGCTGGGCCTGTGAGGACACAGAATACAGAATCTTTATTTCTATGAATAACATAGAAATTTGCCTTCGACAGCATGAAGGATATCAGTAAAATAACATACAGTATAATACATGAGCATAAATGCACATGTATTGTAAAACACAGAGCACATATAATGGAAGACACAGAGTACTTTATGTCGAGTCTGGAGGGCACACACACACATCCGAAACAGTCAACCGTCCCAGTTACACGCGTCAACTCATACACTCACAGTTCAAGCATTTGTTAACGAGTAAGAAAAGTACAGCTCATCAAATTCAACCCAACAGACAAAATACCTACACACAAACATCTCAGTTCAGACCAATACTATCACATAAATAGCATAGCAAACCCTCACATTGAAAATTAGCAAGCTAAAATAACAGGTATCATGCAAAACCGGAACCTAGCATACTAACAGTTTTAATACTGAAATAACCTCTGTCTCTCTCTCTCCCCTTGCCTCAACCCTCTACACTCTCCAGGCATAATAGCTCTATCACAACAAATACAACACAGAGTTCTAAAACTACTGACGACATAAAAGCGCTCAAATTAAAAAGTGAACAACTACAAACCCAAGTGTCATGCCAAATAAGACAGCCAAAAAACAGAAGCCATTATATTAAATAAATTCCTCTCACTCTCATTTTTTCCTCAGCCCCCCCCCCCCCCCCAACTATATTGCAAAAAGTGAAAAGCACACACGCACGCACGAACGCACGCACACAATGAGCAGAGGCCGTGGCTCCTCCCACTGACTTAAATCAGGTCTAGCTGTGCTGGAACGAATGACAGGGGAGTTAACCCGACACAACTTAAAACAACACGTGTCCGAGAACACTCGTCGTAATGTTTGGACGAGCAGAGTCTGGGAAATGTGCAACTGGAGGGATACACTTAGAAAAGACAGTTGTCTTGTGAATAAAAAATAAATAAAAAAAGTTCCCGTAATTCGTCGCAGCATAGAATTACCAGACTGAAGGTGAGGTTGCAACCGATCCATTGGGCCAGTGTTATTTTTAAACATTCTGTCCACACACACACACACGCACGCACGCACGCACACATGCAAGTTTGGGACAGTTCTGAAACGAGAACAAGAACACAGAAAAGATTAATAATTAAACAATACAAAATAAACGCTCTTTAACATGCCGTGTGTGTTGATCCAATCTTTGAAATATCCGGAAGAAGAAAAAACATTTGACAAATTTCGCGAAGGTTAGACACGATTGTGAATTTTTTAAAACACTAAAAATAAATAATCAGCATGCATGAAGAGAGAGAGAGAGGGAGAGAGAGAGAGAGGGTAATTTCCAAAAAGCAGAAGAAAACGAAAACAGAGCAACATCATCCAAACAGACGATCAGTGGTGTGATGTCCTTGGCTTTGTGCCCGCAGGTAGTGTTTCAAGATTGTCAACACTTCAGCTCTTCCGAGAAGCAAGATACTTGTGAGGATTGCTTTGGCTGCCAGTCTATCTGCTCGGTCGTTTCCCTTCACTCCAGCATGTCCAGGGCAGCACACCCACAGGAGTTTTCGAAGGTGGATGTCGACCATCGATACATTCCAGTCTGGGCTTCCCATTCCACTTTTCACTTTATTTTTTTATTTTTTATTTTTTAGCAAGCTCATTGAATCTGTGAGGATGGTGGTATGTGTGGTCTGATTGTCACCTCTTGAGGCAATCCAGCGGAGGGCATGGGTAACTGCTTCCACCTCCATATTCAAGCTGGAAGTTGAGACCGTACCGGCTGCACTGTCGTCATGGATGGTAGTCGCATCTTGCTTGGCGGTGAAGCCCCACCCTGACTGGTCTTTGGTGACTGAGCCATCAGTGTATACTATGAGGTCTTGCGGTTTGCTGTTTTCTTGAATGAGAAGCTTGATCTCTGACTGTTCTGCCTGATGGCCATTCTCGACAGTGCTTTTCCAAGTTTTCTGGCAGGAGTGTCGTAGAGACGCCGGAATCGGTTGGGTACCTTTCACACTCCTTGGTTTACTTGAGTTCTGTCAGCTGGCATACCTGCAGTATTGAGCAGATTTGCCTGTGCCATTGTTTTGAGGCCTTGTCCGTAGTCAATGACATTGAGCACCAGACTTTGATACAGTAGGAAGAGGTGGCGTTGTTCAATACCCTTTGACAGACCTTTCTTGCACTTCAATGCTGTTGTTTCCACGTGCTTTCTGTAGGTCAGCATTCTGTCAAAGTGGATCCGAGGTATCTCAGATGACTTGTTCGTTCAACACAGCTCCAGCAAATGTGACTGCTGGCACTGGTTTGTCTGCTGCTCTGTTGTCAAGCGTGCACCGTGCACCACAATGTTTGTGCCTTGTCTGGATTGATGAGAGATCCGGTGTCATGACACCACTTGGATACACTATCCACGCTATTCCTGGGGAGACAATAGCTAGGGCATGCCAGGTGACAGTTACCGTAGGTGACTGGTCTTTGTTGTTGTACTTTTATTACATATTTCGAGCACTAATTAACTCCCTTGTGTGTTCGTATTAAACTGCAAGAATAGTTTCCCTGCATACGAACAATGAATTCCTTTAACAGGGCAATACTTTAACTGTGCTATGTGGAAAGTGAGATGTGATGCATCTTTGTAATGTGTTGGACGTGACTAGCATGGATGTTCGCATGGTTACATTCAGATACACACTATCTTCAAGTCTGGGTCTTGTTTGATAATATTTCTGTCAGATGTAACAAAGCCAGAAACGTAAATATTCAAATATGCTACAAGTGTTTTCGTTTTTGCTTTTTATTGACGATTTGACTTGGCTGGTTGCTGTTGACTGTGCTGTGTCTGAAGCTACAGCCAGCTTTTTTACTTGAGATTTAAGACTTGAGAAATTTTGAATATGTGGTTCGTCCTGAGTGGACCCTGTGAGGGTCACGGGACGTTAAACTCCAAGTACTAACTAACCGCTCAACAAGGAAGGATATTTAAAGGTAAGCGAACAAAATATACATGCAAACAAGTAAGAAGGGGGAAAAGGCTTTATGCCAGAGGTGGACATTCCGCTGCATTTATCATATCTCGTTTAGTTCATCTGTAATTCCTTGGTTTAATTTTGTTCTTTTTCGGAAGGGGTGGGGTTGGGGGGGGGGGGGGGGGTTCTGAATCATACTCACGTAGCTCCACCAGGAAGGATGAAAATGCACACACCGCGCAAGGCAATAATTCCTGCAACAAATTGTCTTAAACTCATTTTCTCTCTCTCACAGTTGCTCCAATTTCTAATCACGTTTAGTTCTCTTTTAACGGTTTGCTCTTGTAGGGGCTTCCACAACACTAACCAGTTAGTGGACTGAGTTGTTATTTTCACTCTTCACTTTGAATCGCCGTTTCCATTGGTGACAAAATCAAACATGATCATCCGATGTGTGTTAAATTTAACCCCTTCAATGACAGGTGATAAAAGCACCTGCATTGCATTTTAATTCCTCGTCCGATAAAATATAGATGAGTTTATCGATTGTTTGCTTGTGTGTTTGTGTGTGTTTGTGTGTGTATGTGTGTGTGTGTGTGTGTGTGTGTGTGTGTGTGTGTGTGTGTGTGTGTGTGTGTGTGTGTGTGTGTGTGTGTGTGTGTGTGTGTGTGTGTGTGTGTGTGTGTGTGTTGCAAATGAGGTTTGTACGTTGGTTCACCAGTGTTAAAACCATATTCACATCCACTCTCCAGCTTGTGCGCTGATTTGGGGCTTTTAGTGCTCTCTCTGTGTCTCTGTCTGTTTGTCTGTCTGTCTGTCTTTCTGTCTCGTCTCTCTCTCTCTCTCTCTCTCTCTCTCTCTCTCTCTTCTCTCTCTCTCTCTCCTTTTTTTTGGAGGGATTGTTGTAGTTGTACAAACCATGATATAATGTTTCATCTCTTCAAAATATTTATCATCAACATTTTTACTATTATATATTATTACCCTTATCAACGTTGTTATTCTAAAGTCGTTATTCTTGTTATTAATATTATTACGATCATTAAACATCTTCCATCTATTTTCGGCTAGAGAGTGTCAAAGTGTTATGTGTTTTAGTTGTTATTGTCCACCCTTTCTGTTTGATCTTCGTGATGACTTTGTGGTTTGTTTATTGTTCTTTGTAAGCGTCAGCACGGAGATGTTTTGAAGTGCGCTGGAATTTTTTGCGGTGCATTACCAGAACGAAGAAAATCTTTTCTTAAACTGACATCGCCTAATTGGTTCTGTCAATTTTAAAATACCAGACGACTCCTTCAGTCAGGTCAAGTCCACCATTGCACAGAGTGCACACAACTTAGGATTGAATTGAAAAGGCGTTCCTTGCAATATATTTCAGTATTTTTAGTAGTAGTAGTATTACTATAATAATTACGTAATAAATATTAACGTAATAAATATGACTTCTTTGTGATTTCAGTTGCTGTTCGCTTAATTTGTAGTTGTTCGAGCAAGAATGCTGAATATAAACAGACTTGAAAGTATGCACATTTCAACAATAGGCTGAACGTTTATAACAGGATCATGCATTATTATTATTAGGTATTACCATTCGATCAATCCTTTAGCGTATGCAGATTGAGAGAAAGGGGGTGTATGTCTAAGAGTGTGTACGTATGTGTGTGTTTCATGACTTTGAATTATTGAGATAATTATGTGCAGTTTAGTTCTTCGTAGTGCGTTAATGTATAAGATCGAACGACAGCTTTAATTTCCCGCTGGGATGAAAAAAAGTATATTGTTATGCAGGTAACGATGGCTATAGGAACTATTACGTGAATTTTAGGTTTTGTGTGTATTATATAGTGTGTCAAAGAATAAGTTTGTGGTTAGAATCCAAGAACTGGCTCTTTGTCTCCCTTTGTACTACTATTCCTATCCTTTTCTCCCAACGACGGGTGGCGAAATAGTGACGACGGATAGTTTGGCTCGGGCTGTAGTATTATCATGGGTTTGCCCATTGCTTTTCAATTTAGATCAAAGTGTAGAAAAGAAAACAACAACAGCAACAACCACAACAAGCAAGTAATTAATTGTTGAGGCGTTATGTTTATATCTGGAAAACCTTAAACAGAGTAAATCTGACGGAAGAAAAGAAAGAGTCCTACTCCCTGCAAGAAGAGCCTATTGGGTGCATCACCACCCCCCCTCCCCTTACTTACCATCCAGTATAACGACACATACATGTATTTGCTTTCCACTTGACTGAAGCTGTTTGTTTAAGGTTACACTACCATAGCTGAGTCCTGGTGAGCCACATTATGTGTTCACTGAATTAGGCCTACAACAGTCATGAATGTCTAAGAGTGTGTACGTATGTGTGTGATTCATGACTTTGAATTATTGAGATAATTATGTGCAGTTTAGTTCTTCGTAGTGCGTTAATGTATAAGATCGAACGGATGGGCATGGTACTTTAAAACATTCAGTTCAAGTGTATTCGACATGAGTGCCTCAGGTTAAAAAGAAAAAGAAAAGAAAAAAAAGAAGAAGAAAAAGAAGAAGAAGAAAAAAAGTGGACTAGGTTAAAAACGTGTCTGATTTTAATGGACTAGATTAACAATGTGTCTGACTTCACTGAACTGGGTGCACAATGTATCACTGTGTCTGACGTACGTGTCTGGCCTAAGTTGGAATAACCCTGCTGGAACAGACTGTCATGACGGTTTAGCACATTAAACGTGTTGTAGCTGATTAAAGAAAGAGAGCTGGCAAAACAAAGGACGCCAAGCTTCCTACGCAAAAAGGGAGCTCAACATTTTCAGGGCCAAGAGGCCGGCAAAAGCAGACAATGTCACCACTGGTTTACAAACCAACCCTCCAGCTACGCTCTTTTCCGATCCTTCCATTCTTTGTCTTCCCTCTGTGTGCACGCACTAGCTTGGTCAGTGATCTTTTACTTACAGTGCACCGCCTGTCTGGAACAGTCTCTCTTCCAAAGTTAGATCATCAAACACTCACATCTTTCAAATCCTTCTTTGAAATCTGACCTTTTCAAGCTATCCTATTGACTCTGTGTGTGTGTGTGTGTGTGTGTGTGTGTGTGTGTGTGTGTGTGTGTGTGTGTGTGTGTGTGTGTGTGTGTGTATGTGTGTGTGTGTATACATGTGTGTGGTGTGTGTGTGTGTGTGTGTGTGTGTGTGTGTGTGTGTGTGTGTGTGTTAGGAAAGGAATGAACGTATAAGTCTTTTTCTTAATTAAAAAATAAATAAATATATTGCAGCATAAAGTATTTATTGTAGCATGTTGTTACTATTATTGCTTTGGTACGCGCCTTGGGCTGTTAAAATATTTTTTGATAGGTATGTAGTATATGTAGCAGTATAGGTATTTCTAAATACCCTTAGAAATATCCATTATTTATTCTTTATCTACCCTGCCCCTGTGACGTCACATGACGTCATGTGACAAAGTGTATCCTGTCTGCCTGTAAGACGTGATGGGCCATCCTGCTGGAACTGTGACTTTTCAGGCGTTCTCCGGAGAAGGAAAGTTGAACAAAATAAACGTTCCTGGATGGCGGAATCTATCTGCGAGTCATGAGCCCTTTCTTAATTGGGCGAATGTTTGTTCGCGAACCTAGTTGGAAGTATTCGGCGAACCTAGTTGGTTCTTAATTTGGCGAACTTTTCTTCGCAAATCCAGTTGGGAATATTCGTCGAACTGCGACGAAGCTATATTCGGGGTCCAAAAAGCTTCGCTCAACATGTTCTGGGAACATTCGCCCTATTCGACGAACGTTGCCTCTGATTGTCTGAGAGCAGAGCTCTCCTGTGGATGAGGAAGAAATAAAAATGGATGACGGCGTCGCTGGGTTTTTCACTCGCTTCGGAGGGAATTTGTTTATTTGTTGACTTGTGGGAGGCGCAGCCTTGTCTCGGGGACCCAGAATGAGATAGTAGTTAGTTGAATTACCCTGTGAGGGATGATAAAAGTATGTTGACTTGACTTGACTTTAGCCTACGTCTGCCGCAAGTTAGGGCCGAAGCTTGCATTTCATTACAAGCCAGCTGAGAACGAAGTAAAGTTCGTCGAACTGTCCGAACCACGTTCGGCAAACTAAAAATTCAATTAAGAAACGAATCATAGTTCCTCGAACTGTCCGAAGTATGTTCGGCGAACAAACATTCGCCCAATTAAGAACGGGCTTAAGCTTTGGAGAAATTGCATTATAATCTTTGGCACGGAAAGTGTTAAACAAGTTTGACACAGATAGATTATGTTCGTGCTATTTATTGTAAAATATCGTCTCTAAGCTTTTTTTTAACCACTTTGGAGAGAGGAGCACCATGACTAAAAGCAAGACTCTGTTGGTGATCTCCATGTCTGAAAGCGACAATCAACCCGCCATATTTTTGCCTCTAGTGCGAATGGAAACAGTTTTAGTGCTGGTCTGACTGACCGTGGCACATTCTCGTCGTTTTAAGAAAGATCGTCGAGCGCTTCTTCTTTGCACGCCTCTCCTCCAGCCGATCGATGGTGTGATGTCCTTGTTTTTGTGGCCGCTGTTGTGTTCCAACACCCACCTTTCTCTTTTGATGGTTGCAATGCCTGTCAGTGTCGCTGCTGGGCTAACAAAAGTAAAGTCGTAAACGACTGCACTCTCTGCTCTAAACTAGGCTGAGGTACAAAGTTGCATACATATTCACGCGGGTGTTGAGAGTGAACTGGTCATTTTATTTAACTACGTACTTAGCCACTGCTGATCATTATTCAGAAACTAATTTATTACAACTTTGTAACAAAATGTTCAAAATACTACTGTTCAAGACATCTGTAATGTGGAGTGTACAAAAATCAAAGGATTTTAAAGCTTCGGAGCACACGTTCCTACCTTGAAAGCTATACAGTCGTTCTTTAGTGAACAGTATTGCCAACGCGGACACCATCTCCTTCACTACGTTCCTTGCTTCTAACAACAGCACTCACTGCAGCTCAAAACCTTTTCCAACTCTGTGGACATCCCTTACTGGTCTGACATCGTGTGGCTGATAGGACGTCATAATGCGATTTCTAACTAACAAACTAGCCGTTCTTAATGGCCACTAATCTTGACCAGTTTGGACAGTACTTGCAGTAGTTGCATCCTCACTGCAAGAACGGTCTCTCGCAAATGGAGTGCCGGGGCAGACTGGTATGAGCTTCTGACCATAGGAAGTTTTCGGAACGCCTTATTAACAGGACCCCATTCGTGATGATGTTCATAGGCTTGTTTGGCACCCAGAAAGGTCTCGTTGCCTTGACGTTTACTGGTTCTCCATTTAACCATGTGAACGCCAAAACCTGGCGCAGCACCTGCGTAGCTCCAATGTACTCATTCGTCCAGGTATGATCTGTGACACAAACAAGTATTGTTCAGCAAAGTGAGGGATCTTATAAAACACACGTACGCAGAGGCCAAACGAATTTGTCTATCAGCTTCCCAGTCGCCCGTTTATTAACAAAGCAGCTGAACGCTCCTTGCAATTTGCTTTCAGTTACTTGACATTGTGCTGTCATTTAATTTTAGCATTTACGACGTCATTGCTTTCCATTATGCATTGCATGGTAACATCGTAAATGTATTTATAAGTATTATGTATGACATTGTGTACCTTCATGCATTTTATGGAAGAAAAAGCATTCTTGCCTTGAGAATATTGTACTGTCATGCGCTTCGTGGAAACAATTAGGGAAAGAAAACAGTCATACTTGTAAATGCATTGAGAAGTTAATATAGAAAAGTGCATGTTTCGTTTACGTTATGACGAAATGACCATAACATGGTGGAGACATTTTCAACATCATCACAGAGTTGACAGTACACCACAGACAAAAACAGAGACAGACACATAAAAACCACACTTCTATCAAGGCACCAGCACAAAACAATAACTGTACAAATCAATATATGCAGATGATTGAATGTATTGTACAGAAGGGGTTTTGTTTTTGGATCGTTGTTGTTTTTTCTCCATCGCAAAACCTACGTGTGTTCGCAGTCAAAAAGTCCTTGATGAACTGCGCCTTCACAACTGGTTCCAGCACCACCAGCTTCTCTCCGTTGGCTGCACAGTCATCACGTGCTGTGGTCCAGTTCTTCACCGACAGTTCAAGTCTGTAGCACGTGCTGCTGTGACGATCGGCGACGTAGTCCTTGCCGGCTGGACACACTGATTGAAACGACAAGAATTAGGATTACCCCTCCCCCCACCCCCTCTCTCTCTCTTTCACTCACTCTCTGTTGGTCTGTCTCTGTCTGTCTCTGTCTCTCTGTCTGTTTGTCTGTCTTTCCGCCCGCTTTCTCTCTCTCTCTCTCACTCTCTATCTCTCTCTCTCTCTCCCACCATCTACCTCCCTCTCTGCCTTATTTACTGGTTGTATGCTCATAATGTATAACTGAGTGATGCATGCATGTGTACATCTGGCGCTGGAAATTCTCATGTATCAAATTTCACTCACTCATTCATGCCTGTATGTATATAAATGATGCCTGTAATTTTATATTTACTCATCAGTAGCTTCGCAAGGACTAGTTATTAGACGGGTTTTTGACTGAACCTAAACTACAATCCTTGTAAAATAAAGTTTTACAGCTCGAGTTCCAGTTCCCTGCCTCTCTCAGACACAGAGAGAGACTGAGTTTTTCGGGTGATTGCCATTGCAATGACTGGTCATTTGAGACCTATTTTATACACCCATGCAACTCCGCCCAGTCCTTCCGACTGCTTGTGAGAGTGCCCCCCTCCCCGTTTTTTCCCCTCCCCCCCCTCTCCTTCTCCCTTACTGTTTTTTTAATTTTTATAAGATAAGCATTGACTGCTTCTGTTTTCTTTTCCGATACTAGTCATATGAACTGATCAGATGTTCTGCTGGTTCATTTGCTCATAATATGCTCATCGTATGCTCATAATATGTAACTGAATGATGTATGGCATGCGTTCATCTGGTGCTGTGAGCACGCTATGTTTTATGTGGAAATTCTCATGTATAACGTTTCACTCACTCATTCATGCCTATATGTATAAATAATGCCTGTAATTTGTTACCTATTCATCAGTAGCTAAGCCAAAACTAGTTGTTAGACAGGTTTTGTGACTGAACCCAAAGTACAATCCTTGTAAAATAAAGTTTTCGAGTTCGTGTTCTAGTTCTCTCTCACACGCCATTCACAAGCACGCACGCACGCACGCACGCACGCACGCACGCACACACACACCACACACACACACACGCACACATATATATATAGTATATATTTAACAATAATAATATAAAACGGTAGGGGTAGCAAAATAATACCGATTGTTATAAAGTGCTTTTAGAAACTCTAAACGCTTTACGATTTAGAAAGGAATATGAAAAGCATTAATACCTACACATAGAGCAAAATCAGTGCATAGAAACATATTAATAAATATACGTGTTCATTTAACGCGTAATCAAACATGCAACATCCCCCCCCCCTCCCCACCCCCCTCAACACACACACTCGGAGACATCACAGCTATTTGTTACAACACTTTAGCTGGTTGTTTATCTCTCTCACAGAGAGAAATATCTGATTTCTGGTCACTGAATTTGCTACGATTCTTTCGTCGACTCTCCAATAATTATATGTCACACCATAAAATATATTCATGGACTTGATGGCTTACAGCTTGGAGTACCAACGACGAGTTGACAGATGACGGATGTCTGGACTTCATATACCTGATTCAAGCCGAAAATACCGCCATCCTTCTTCTGACAATGAAGCAATCGCAGGTGGTGCCAGGTACACCGTTCTGTGACGTAAGCAAAGTCTAGTGACGTCGTTGTAGAAGTAGGAGTTGCACCATTCTTCCTCACGGCACAGTTTGGCGCAATGGATCCGGGATCTTGTCTGCTGAGCGATACCCGGATTCACAGCTTCCGGTGGAAGTAGGTTGTCATAAGTTGTATCTCTGCGAAAGGTCAACTGGTGGACCCTGCTGGGCCTGTAAGGACACACACACACACACACACACACACACGCACGCACGCACACGAAAATAAATCGTTTCGAACCGAAGACAGCCCACCGACTGAGGAAGCGAAGAAAAACGGGGAAGCTCGTTTGAGCGCCTCTTGAAGTCGAGCATTTATTTGAAAAACCTCAATAGGGGTAAAAACAAATCACAAGTTGCTGGAAGTTTGAAAGAGTTCTGAACCAAGAACAAGAACTCACAAAAGGTTACTAATTAGTCGATACAAAATCAGCGCTCTTTAACCTATTTTGCGTGCTGATCCAATAGGGGTACATGAAACATCGAAGGATTTATTCAAACAAATTTCGCATAGTTAGACACGACTACATGTTGTTTTTAAATACTAGCAATAAAGAATCTGCACTGATGCATGAAAAAAGAAAAAAGATGGAAAGAAAAAAAGGTGTAACTCACAATAATTTGCAAAAAGTAAGGAAAGAAGGAAACTAAGAAAAAACTGCCATGTCACTCAAACAAACAAACAAAAGCACACTTAAATGAATCCAGTACAAAATACTCCCACTTCTTAAGGAAAGAAAGAGGAGCTCGCTTTCCAGACAGAGGGTTGACTGGTAACCGCTTTGAGTGCAAGATATAAATGTCTGCCCGATATGTACAGTGACCCTTTGAGCGTACAGCAATTTCATGGAGTGTTGCTCCACATATATATATATACTTACCAGTACATCGAAGCCGCTTTATTAAAGTGACACAACAACAACATTCAGGAACACATATTGTCTTCAACTCATGATCTAGTTTGATAATATTTCTATCAGAAGTAAATAAGTCAGAAACGTAAGTATTCAGTAAAACATATTTATTTATTTATTGACGATTTGGTTTGGCTGGTTGCTGTTGACTGTGCTGTGTGTGAAGCTACACGCCAGCTTGTTTACCTGCGATTTGAAGACTTGAGAAATTTAAAATGTGTAGTTCGTCCTGAGTTGACCCTGTATGGCTCACGGGATGTTAATCTCCAAGTACTAACTAACTAACTAACTAACTAACTGCTCAACAAGGACGGATACTTAAATGAAGCGAACGAAATGTACGTCCAGAGAAAGAAGAAGGGAGAAAAGGCTTTATGCTAGAGGTGCACATTCCGCTGCATTTATCATATTTCTCTAAGTTCATCTGTAATTCCTTTAGGTTTTTGTCTTGGTTTAATTTTGTTCTGTTTCGAGAGGTGCGGATCCGGTGGGCACTGAATCATACTCAAGTAGCTCCAGCAGGAAGGATTAAAATGCAGGCACCGCACAAGGCAATAATTCCTCCGACGAAATGTCTTAAAAGTCATTTTTTCTCTCTCACAGTTGCTCCACGTTTAGGCCCGTTTTAACGATTTGTTCTTGTAGAGCCTTCCACAACACTAATCAGTTAGTGAACTGTGCTCTCGTTTTCACTGCTCACTTTAAATCGCCGATTCCATTGGTGACAAAACCAAACATCCTCCTGCCGATATGTGTAAAATTTAACCCCTTCAATGACAGGTGATAAGAGCACCTGCATAGAATTTTCTCGTCCGATAATATACAGATGAATGCATCGACGATTTTGTGTGTGTGTGTGTGTGTGTGTGTGTGTGTGTGTGTGTGTGTGTGTGTGTGTGTGTTGTGTGTGTGTGTGTGTGTGTGTGTGTGTGTGTGTGTGTGTGTGTGTGTGTGTGTCCGCGCGCGTGCATTGAAGGTTTTTACTTTGGTTCACCAATATTAGAACCATAATCACATGCACTTCCCAGCGTATTCGCTGATTTGGGAATTTTAGTTTTCGCTGTGCTCTCTGTCTCTTTGCCTCTGTCTCTGTCTCTGTGTCTCTGTCTCTGTCTGTGTGGTAGTGTGTGTGTGTGTGTGTGTGTGTGTGTGTGTGTGTGTGTGTGTGTGTGTGTGTGTGTGTGTGTGTGTGTGTGTGTTCTTGCATTGCTCTCTCTCTCTCTCTCTCTCTCTCTCTCTCTCTCTCTCTCTCTCTCTCTCTCTCTCTCTTCTTGTTAGGGGGATTGTCGTTGTTGTACAAACTATGACATAATGTTTCAGCTGATCATAATATTATTATCATCCACATTTTTACTATTTTATTATTATCGTTAAGAACGTTGTTATTTAAAGTCGTTATTCTTGTTATTAATGTTATTACGATTATTAAACAACTTCAATCTGTTTGGGGCTAGAAAGTGTCAAATGTGTTTAATTATCATTGTCCACTAATTCTATTTGATCTTCGATAAGACTTTGTGGTTTGTTTATGGTTCTTTGTAAGCGTCTGCACGGAGATGAAAATAAATGTTTGCTTTTGTTTATCAGTTCCCATTGACTTTATCTTACTTATTAATAAATAATGAACGTAATTTTATAGCGGAATATCTTGTCCATAGAGAGTATTCTAAGTGCGCGGACACACATACACACACACACACACACACACACACACACGCACACACACGCACACGCACACGCACACACACACACTCACACTCACACTCACACAAGCATGCACGCACGCACGCACGCAGGCGCACCCACCCCCACCCCCTCCCCCACCCCCTCACACACGAAGGTTGCAGTTTTTTCGCCGCAAAGATGATTTTTGCATCTGCAATACCCCTTCCCGTTTATGCAGCTAGTATAGTATTCTTCATCGTGATAGTTATCATTCCAAACTGCACATTTGCTGCTGCAAGTCTGTGTTCGCAATTGAAATCTTGCAGTTTGTAGCAACAACATTTTGCAGCTGCAGTTCTTGAATTGTGACATCTACCGCGAGCGATATCCTTCACCTAACCCTTTCTCAAGGATAACGCATACAGTGGGATAAAACCGAGTCCCACAGAGAGAAAACAAAATAAAAACAAAAAGCAAAAATTAAATCATGGGACAGTATTAAGTGAGTGCATTCACCTCCCCTTTCCCTCCATGGGTAATTAAAACTTAACCTGTCAGGAAAAGGTCGGACAGGTCGCGGCTGATAATGCATTTTTCTTAAAGTGGCTTGAAAAACAAAACAAAAATATTCTCTTCTTTGTATGGATCCATAAAAGAGGAAGAAGAAGAAGAAGAAGCCACACAATCTTGCCTTAGATTTTTTGTAAGGCGTTTTTTCTCGCGTCACCTTTAAGTGATTGAAAGAAACGGAAAATATTTCAAAAGATTCTTTTGTACGTCATTTACAACGGTCAGCGGCATAGTTATGTGGCGGAATTGACAGCAAATAATAAAGAATAAATCTTATAACAGAACCCAATGTTAATTTTCTTTCGCTTTTTTCCAGTCATTGTCATTTTCGAACGGTTTTTGTTGTTGTTGTTGTTTTTCAGCAAAAGATTCTGAATTCAATACGCCAGACCTATAATGCTGAGAGTGTTGAGTCCTGCGAATGGTAGACACATTTTGCATTCATGTCCATACGGACAATTACATAAAAGGCAAAAACAAAAAGAAAAAGAAAATGTTTGCAGTTTCTTTGCTGTTACTCGAATCTTTATTAGCTTCATTCTTTGGTTGTATTTGTGCGTGCACCAGTATGCCACAATACCAGCTTGCTTACCTCTCTCAACACCACTTGCATACATGCCACAATACCAACTTACTTACCTCTCTCAATACCACTTGCATACATGCCACAGTACCAACTTGCTTACCTCTCTCAACACCACTTGCATACATGCCACAATACCAACTTGCTTACCTCTAACAACACCACTTGCATACATGCCACAATACCAACTGGCTTACATCTCTCAACACCACTTGCATACATGCCACAATACCAACTTGCTTACCTCTCTCAACACCACTCGCATACATGCCACAATACCAGCTCGAAAACTTTATTTTCCAAGGATTGTAGTTTAGGTTCATTTAGACCCGTCTAACAACTAGTCCTTGCTAAACTACCAAATAAGTGAAAAATGGAGAGAGAGAGAGAGAGAGAGAGAGAGAGAGAGAGAGAGAGAGAGAGAGAGAGAATCTTTTTACAAACTCGATTAATATTTAAACAGGATAAACAGAGGGGAGGAGAGAGAGAGAGAGAGGAGAGAGAGAGAGAGAGAGAGGAGAGAAGAGAGAGAGAATCTTTTTACAAATTCGATTAATATTTAAACAGGATAAACACACACACACACACACACACACACACACACACACACACACACAGAGAGAGAGAGAGAGAGAGAGAGAGAGAGAGAGAGAGAGAGAGAGAGAGAGAGAGAGAGAGAGAGAGAGAGAGAGAGAGGTACGCGCACAAATACAACCGAAGAATGAAGCTAATAAATATTCGAGTAACAGTAAAGAAACTGAAAACATTTTTATTTTGCTTTTGCCTTTTATGTATTTGTCCGTATGGACATGAATGAAAAATTTGTCTACCCTTCTCTGAAAAAACACCATTGAAAAATGACAGTGACTGGAAAGAAGCGTAGGAAAATTAATATTGATAGCTGGTATGTCATTTTCCCTGCATAACTATGCAGCTGACCATTGTAAATGACGTACAAAAGAATCTTTTGAACGATTCAGTCCTGGAAACCTTGCTCCGTTTATTTCAATAACTTAAAGGTGACACGAGAAACAACGCCTTACAAAAATTCTAGGGCTTTTAAATATTTTATTTGAAAAAGTGATTTTTGCCTTTCTGCATTTTCCACCTGTAGGTTTTATTGAAATGCGGAAGAAAATTTTAATATTGAGATATTGTTGCTTTGTGGTGTGAATCAGTTAGAATACTCTCTATGGACAAGATTTTCTGCTTTACAATTACTCTCTGTCTCTCTCTCGCTCTCTGCTCTGGCTGTGTGTTTTGTGTGTGTGTGTGGGGGGGGGGGGGGGGGGGGGGGGGGGGGGGGAATAGGGTAGCGTGCATGCGTGCGCTTAGAATACGCTCTATGGACAAGATTTTCTGTTTTACAATTACTTTAAATATTTATTAATAAATAAGGTAAATTCAATGGGAATTGATAAACAAAAGCAAACAATTTCTTTCTTTCTATCTTCTCCGTGCAGACGCTTACAAAGAACCATAAACAAACCACACAAAGTCTTATCGAAGATCAAATAGAATTAGTGGACAATGATAATTAAACACATTTGACACTCTCTAGCCCCAAACAGATGGAAGTTGTTTAATAATCGTAATATCATTAATAACAAGAATAACGACTTTAAATAACAACGTTCTTAACGATAATAATAAAATATAACAGTAAAAATATAGATGATAATAATATTATGATCAGCTGAAACATTATGTCATAGTCTGTTCAACAACAACAACGACAATCCCCCTAACAAGAGAGAGAGAGAGAGAGAGAGAGAGAGAGAGAGAGAGAGAGAGAGAGAGAGAGAGTTTCTGCTGTTGTTGGATACTTTGATCCTTTATTGCTTAAAGGACAAGTCCAAGGTTAGGGGTGATTTTTGACACGATTTCCGTTAAAGCTCGCTGAGAATGACGATGTAGTTGAAACTGTGATCTGAGGGTTATAAATGCACGAAAAAAGGCATTTTCTGTCGTACCGAAAGCGTCGCCATGACGCCCAAATGACGTGACCATATGCCTACTACGTCACTCTGGGGAGTCGCTGCAAAATGGCCAACTCGAGCTCCGAAGACGAAATTGATACTTTGCCCGAGAGACCCAAAGGATACAGCAGAACATCTGATCATTTCATATGACTAGTATCGGAAAAGAAAACAGAAGCAGTCAATGCTTATCGTATAAAGAACAGTAAGGGAGAAGGAGAAGAAAAAAACGGGGGTGGGTAGGTGGGGGGGGGGGGGGGACTCTCACAAGCAGTCGGAAGGACTGGGCGGAGTTGCATGGGTGTATAAAATAGGTCTCAAATGACCAGTCATTGCAATGGCAATCACTCGAAGAGTGACACAGAACTGGAACTCGAGCTCTAAAACTTTATTTTACAAGGACTGTAGTTTAGGTTCAGTCAAAAACCTGTCTAATAACTAGCCCTTGCGAAGCTACTGATGAGTAAATACAAAATTGCTCCGGCACTCCATTTGCGAGAGACCGTTCTTGCAGTGAGGATGCAACTACTGCAAGTACTGTCCAAACTGGTCAAGATTAGTGGCCATTAAGAACGGCTAGTTTGTTACTTACAAATCGGATTATGACGTCTTGTCAGCCACACGATGTCAGACCAGTAAGGGATGTCCACAGCCGTGAGAGTTGGAAAAGGTGTTGAGCTGCAGTGAGTACTGTTGTTAGAAGCAAGGAACGCAGTGAAGGAGATGCTGTCCGCGTTGGTAATACTGCTCACCAAAGGATGAATGTTTAGCTTTCAAGGTAGGAACGTGTACTCTGAAGCTTAAAAATCCTTTGATTCTTTTACACTCCACATTACAGATGTCTTGAACGTCAGTATTTTGAACATTTTGTTACGAAGTTGTAACACATTACATTTTCTGAATAATGACCAGCATTGGCTAAGTCGGTATTTAAATAAAATGACTAGTTACTATCATCACCCGCGCGAATATGTATGCAACTTTGTACCCCAACGTAGTTTAGAACAAAACCC
>JABMCL010003004.1:0-2500 GCA_018857735.1 Alviniconcha marisindica
CACCCACCAAAACAATTTAAATAGGCGGGAAAAGCAGACGTGCAAATAATTATTTCCACCAACAGGTTTATTTCGTTATTCTATCAATATTTACAGAAAAGGAGTACTATTCTACTTCGATTAAGAAGTTTGTAACGATTAAACAAGACTAAAGGAAAATAGCGCACTTTCTGCAAAAATTGCCTTAATTTCTCGACCACGAAGGGTGAGAATTTTGACAGACATTCCCCAGTGTGTAAGATTAATATTCCCTTGTGTGTATATAATAATAGATTATTTATGGCGCCCCATCTTGTAAGAGCCCAGAGCGCTTACAAAGATATAAGGATACACTCATTTCATCACACGCACACACGCACGCGCTTTCACACCCACACCACACACACACACACACACACACACACACACACACACACACACACACACACACGACACACACGCACGCACGCGCTTCACACCCACACACACACACACACACACCACACACACACACACACACACACACACACACACACACTCGCACGCACGCACGCACGCACGCACGCGCTTTCACACCCACACACACACACACACACACACACACACACACACACACACACACACACACACACACACTACAGATACATTCATTACCGGTGATGGATTAGTACCAGAGAGACAGACAGACACACACACACACACACACACACACACACACACACACAGATGGATGATGGATGGATGGATGGATGGATGGTTTATTGTATAATCAATGGATTGACCATAACAATATTGTGGGTGAACGATGATGAACATGATTAAGTTCATAATACATTCAGGCGTATTACGCATTTAGCAAAACCAAAGTCATGAATCAAAAAATGCTGGATCAAAAGGACACTAAATATAAATGGAGGAGAGAGAGAGAGAGACAGAGAGAGAGAGAGAGAGAGAGAGAGAGAGAGAGAGAGAGAGAGAGAGAGAGAGACCTACAGGACTGACTGACACGGTAACACAGATAGCGTTGACTGTAAAAAAAATTACGCCGCCGTTCACTGCTCCGGTTCTGTACGCTGTGTTCAGGGCGGCGTCACGGTTTGTTGACTTGCATACACAACATGGGACATAAAACATATGTTCCCCAGTGCGGTCATAAATCTCCAGCGTCACGAGGCGAGTAGTACAAAAAGTGTAACGGTGTGCGTGCATGCAGACAGACTGACCGCGTGCGGTGCATGCGACATCGGCTAGCTCTTTATGGGGGTGTTGCTTTGCTTAATTTGGAAACGTTTTTATGTTGGAGGAAAGTGTCATTTTCTACGAACTGCGTCATTTTGACGCACGCTGTAGCCGAACTGGTTTGTGAATGTTCGTTCTTAATTATGCCGCTCTCTGTCTGTCTGTCTGTCTGTCTCTGTCTCTGTCCCTGTCTCTGCGGCCTCTGCCTCTGTGTGTGTGTGTGTGTGTGTGTGTGTGTGTGTGTGTGTGTGTGTGTGTGTGTGTGTGTGTGTCTCTGTCTGTCTGTCTCTCTCTCTCTCTCTCTCTCTCTCTCTCTCTCTCTCTCTCTCTCTCTCTCTCTCTCTCTCTCTCTCTCTCTCTCAAAACTGTGAAGCCTGTTCTGAATGTCCACTCTTCAATTGTTTACCGATGTTTCAAACAGTTTGATGAAAGAGCTTTTTTGATGGATTTGCACGTAATCCCCTTTAAAATGTGTACACTTTCAGCGACCCCAATGTGGCACTGTCACACTGGACTGACTTATTTCTTGATGTTATTAATAAGCATGCCCCCTCAAAAAAAAAGCGGGTGAAACACCAAACCCTTCCACCATGGCTGAACACTGATATAAAGCAAGCCATGTTATTGAGGGACAAATGTAGGAAGCAAAAGAAATTTGTAGAATGTAAGCAAAACGGAACCGTGTAAATTACCTTGTGAGGGAAGCCAAGAAAAAATTTTTAATGACCTTGCCGGAAATAAAGCAGAATATCATCCATGTGGAGATTAAAACCCTCACTAAAGGCCACAGCCCTGAAACTAATCTTCCATCAGAACTCACCCAGACGTCTTTAAGCCCATTTATCTGTAGTCTCCAAGTCTAAAAACCCAGACGATCAAACCGATGGGTCTCAGTATAATTGTCTGATAGGTTACTAAACTTTTGCAGAGATCGAATCTTTCAAAATACCCATTTTCAATTCCTCCTTATCGTATTCGAAGTAGGAATATCTATCTCAAAGCGGATAATAAAAATCTACAGGTTGTGATGGTATTGTGTCAAACTTCTAAAAATTGCCCTTCCTTAATAGCTGAACACTTACATATATTTTAACTTATGCATACAAAAGAATTTTTTTCCAAACCCGCATTCAAGAGGCTAAAGTAATTCCACTCCCTAAAACAAAAACTATCTCCACCGATCTGAAGATTACCCCCCTATCTCGATCCTGCTGTTCTCACAAAGCCACTAAAAGACCATTCACAAACATTTGACAAACTTTTTAGAAACACACCACTTTTC
>JABMCL010003004.1:12500-37500 GCA_018857735.1 Alviniconcha marisindica
GAAACGATCTACAACCACTAGCAGTGATGATGATGTTGATGACGATGAAGATGATGACAACGGAAACGACGATGTCAACGACACCAGAAAGAAAAGATCTACAGGCACTAACAAACCTGATGACGTCGACGACGATGGCGATGATGACAACGAAAATAATGATGCCAACGACACCAGAAAGAAACGGTCTACAGCCACCAACAATAATGATGACGACGTTGACGACGAAAGCGATGATGACAAGGGAAACGACGATGTCAACGACACAAGAAAGAAAAGATCTACCGCTACTAGCAAAGATGAAGACAATGATGTTGATGATGACAACGAAAACGAAGATGTCAACGACACAAGAAAGAAGCGATCTACCGCCACTAAGAATACTGATGGTGGCGATGATCACAACGATAGCGATGATGACAACGGAAATGATGATGCCAACGACACCAGAAAGAAAAGATCTACCGCCACTAGCAAAGATGAAGACAATGATGTTGATGATGACAACGAAAACGAAGATGTCAACGACACCAGAAAGAAGCGGTCTACAACCACTAGCAATGATGGTGATTTTGATGACGATGAAGATGATGACAACGAAAATAATGATGCCAACGACACCAGAAAGAAACGATCTACACCCACCAACAATAATGATGACGACGTGGACGAAGAAAGCGATGATGAAAAGGGAAACGACGATGTCAACGACACCAGAAAGAAAAGATCTACCGCTACTAGCAAAGATGAAGACAATGATGTCGATGATGACAACGAAAACGACGATGTCAACGACACAAGAAAGAAACGATCTACCATCACTAGCAGAGATGAAGACAATGATGTTGATGATGACAACGAAAACGACGACGTCAACGACACAAGAAAGAAAAGATCTATCATGACTGACAATGATGACGTTGACGACGATGCTGATGATGACAACGAAATTGACGATGTCAACGACACCAGAAAGAAACGATCTACCGCCACTGACAACGATTGTGATGACGATGTTGATGACGACAACGAAAAAGAAGATGCCAGCGACACGAGAAAGAAGCGATCTACCGCCACTAGCTACGGTAATGACGACGATATTGACGATGACAAGGAAAACGAAGATGCCAACGATACCAGAAAGAAACGATCTACAACCACTAATAATGAGGATGACGTTGACGACGACATTGATGATGACAATGGAAACGACGACGTAAACGACACAAGAAAGAAAAGATCTACCACGACTGACAATGATGATGACGATGACGACGATGCTGATGATGACAACGGAAATGTTGACGTCAACGACACCAGAAAGAAACGATCTGCCATAACAAACAATAGTGATGACGGTGACGACAAAGATGGCGATGACAACGGAAACGATGATGTGAACGACACAAGAAGATAATGAAACTGCGCGTTCAAGGGTGTGAACATTTTGTACTCTTTTGCAGAATATTGCTCGAGTTGCATCCAGTGTTTTGTTTTGTGTGTGTTTTAATTCGTCGGTCTTCTCGTGTTGTTATGGTCTGGTTGGCTTCGAGTTTGACGTTCTTTATATATTTTACGTTGCTTGTGTGTGTGTGTGTGTGTGTGTGTGTGTGTGTGTGTGTGTGTGTGTGTGTGTGTGTGTGTGTGTGTGTGTGTGTGTGTGTGTGTGGTGTGTGCGTGTGTGTGTGTGTGGTTGTGTGTGTGTGTGTGTGTGTGTGGTGTGTGTGGTGTGTGTGTGTGTGTGTGTGTGTGTGTGTGTCTGAGAGAGAGAGAGAGAGAGAGAGAGAGAGAGAGAGAGAGAGAGAGAGAGAGAGAGAGAGAGGGTGAGTGCGTGCGTGCGTGCGTGCGTGCGTGCGTGCGTGCGTGCGTGCGTGCGTGCGTGCGTGCGTGCGTGTGTGTGTGTGTGTGTGTGTGTGTGTGTGTGTGTGTGTGTGTGTGTTCCTTATTTTGTTGAGCACTGCATGCACATGCCTTTATTTCCTGCGGTTTGTTTCTATGATTGGTGTTGTTTTGGTTTTTGTCGTTCGTTCGTTAATTCTCACGTCACTTCAATGAATGCATGAGAGAGATCGAACTGTTTAATTTAGACAGTCAGACTATTGGAGCGAATAATTATACGAGTCATTACCGCTGGCCGGTGTCCTGTTTGGTGGTCTACACATCCAATTGATGCGCCTTTATTCATGTCTTGTTAAACATCTTACCTTCCAAGTAAAAGCTACCGCACTTCTTGCTCCTCGCGGTGATATGTGTGTGTGTTGTGTGTGAATGTGTGTGTGTGTGTGTGTGTGTGTGTGTGTGTGTGTGTGTGTGTGTGTGTGTGTGTGTGTGTGTGTGTGTGTGTGTGTGTGTGTGTGTGTGTGTGTGTGTGTGAGTGTTGTGTGTGTGTGTGTGTGTGTGTGTGTGTGTGTGTGTGTGTGTGTGTGTGTGTGTGTGTGTGTGTGTGTGTGTGTGTGTGTGTGTGTGTGTGTGTTTTAGTGTTTGTAACGCTATGTCTGTGGTTTCTGTGTGTAATGATGATCAAATTACCATTTGTAACTCAATAAGGCAAAGAAGTATGTGTGTGAATGAAAGGTATACATTTTAACGAATGGTCGCGTGTTCTTCGGATGAATTCCCACACTGATGAGCTTGACAAACCAAACACACACACACACACACACACACACACACACACACACACACACACACACACACACACACACACACACACACGCATGCACGCACGCACGCACGCCGCACGCACGCACGCACGCTCACACACACACACACACACACCACACACACACACACACACACACACACTACACACACACACACTCACACACACACACGCACGCACGCACGCACAAACGTACGCGGCACACACCACACACACACACACCACGGCCACCACCACCACGGCCACCACTGACCACGGCCACCACCAACAACAACAACAACACGACAACAACAGCAACACTGACAACAATAACAACAACAAAACAACAATAAACCGACCCCCCTCCCGCCCCCATTTTTATATATATATATATATATAATTATATAAAATTAAATAAAATAAATAAAAAATCCGTCATGAGGCTGACTCCCCGGCGGTGACACAACACTGAGTGCAACTCAAAAATGGACCAAGAAGTGTCAAACGGGGCAATAACTGCAGACTGAAATCTCAAAGAGCAAGGCTGCTGTATGATCTAACTTACAACAGGAAATTACCGTAATAAGTAATCGCAGTCGCGTGCCTATGGCCTATGTACGGACTGACGAAGCTCGCGCTACGTGAACATACGCGGCAGCAGTAAAGGCATGGGCATGCTTCGTTAGCATCTTTTATGTACTTCGGTACAGTCTTGATTGATTGGACTACGAGAGCAGGATCTTCTCGTCGTTTGAAGACTCGCCGTTCAGAGTAATTGCAGAGTTCGCTGTTACTTGTTTGCACCAGCCGATGTTTCGTTGTTGCCATGACAGCAGGCATGTGACCAGTCGAGCTATCATGGCGCCCAGGTTTGCCAATCGATGAAAGGAACGACCAGAAAACCGCCATAAACATGGATGCGAAAGTTTGGTGTGCGGTTGCGGCTGTTTTGTTTATCTCTCATTCCACTGAAGGGAGATGGGTCAAAGATACCATCAGTACTGATGCTGTGAGTAAAATGCGCCTAATATTTTGGGCCGAAATTGCGTTGCAGGTTCTGCGTGTTGAGAGAGAGAGAGAGAGAGAGAATGCGCTGTTGCACAATGTCGATGTTTTGGTCTTGTTCTTTTCATCTTCTCTGCTTTGGTCTTTTCTTTGTTCACGAGGGCCCAACTTATTTGTTGTAGAATCCTTGTAGATTTTTTCTTTCTTTCTGCCGTGCATTTTCTGTTTCTGTTTTTGTAGCATACGTACGTCGCTTGCAGTGGCAACTTGCATCCAGAAATCTGGCGTTGGTGCAACGCGTTGATGAGACTGGAGTGCAATGTTTAAATGTTCAGGATGTTGTTTTTATTTATTTTTATTTTTTATATAATTGTTTAATAAAGGGTGTGTGTGTGTGTGTGTGTGTGTGTGTGTGTGTGTGTGTGTGTGTGGTTTTATCTCTGCAGCCATCAGCTACAGTTTAGTCATCATTTTTGAAGTTTAGCTTTTTTACTGTAACTGTTTTACTGTTACAAGTACAGTTTTTGTATAAATTATGTGTTAGATTTAAAGTGAAATTGTCCAGGGAACCATTTGAAATTTGAACTCTTTTGTTTTTATCTGTGCTGGGAACTGAAGCAGTTTTGCTGGGTGATCTTTTTGTCCAACACTCCAAGACACAGCCATGTTGTCACACACACGCACACACACACACACACACACACACACACACTGTCAAACACACACACACACAAAGATTTTTTTTCTTCTTCTGTAATCTGTGGAACTAGAATTAGCAGAAGGTGTAGTGTCCCACTTAAGACTGTGTGCACAAATAACCATTCTTCTTCTGTAGAACTGGAATTAGCAGAATATGGTGTCCAACTTAAGACTGTATATACACACACAACAAAAATCTTCTTCTGTAGAGCTGGAATTAGCAGAATATAGTGTCCAACTTAAGACTGTATACACACACAACAAAAATCTTCTTCTGTAGAACTGGAATTAGCAGAATATGGTGTCCAACTTAAGACTGTATATACACACACAACAAAAATCTTCTTCTGTAGAGCTGGAATTAGCAGAATATAGTGTCCAACTTAAGACTGTATACACACACAACAAAAATCTTCTTCTGTAGAACTAGAATTAGCAGAAGTTATAGTGTCCAACTTAAGAGTAATAAGACTGTGTACACACACAACAAAAATCTTCTTCTGTAGAACTAGAATTAGCAGAAGTTACTTATAGTGTCCAACTTAAGACTGTACACAAAAAAACATTCTCCTTCTGTAGAACTAGAATTAGCAGCAGTTATAGTGTCCAACTTAAGACTGTACACAAATAACCATTCTTCTTCTGTAGAACTAGAATTAGCAGCAGTTATAGTGTCCAACTTAAGACTGTGTACACAAATAACCATTCTTCTTCTGTAGAACTAGAATTAGCAGCAGTTATAGTGTGCAACTTAAGACTGTGTACACAAATAACCATTCTTCTTCTGTAGAACTAGAATTAGCAGCAGTTATAGTGTCCAACTTCAGACTGTGTACACAAATAACCGTTCTTCTTCTGTAGAACTAGAATTAGCAGCAGTTATAGTGTCCAACTTAAGACTGTGTACACAAATAACCATTCTTCTTCTGTAGAACTAGAATTAGCAGCAGTTATAGTGTCCAACTTCAGACTGTGTACACAAATAACCATTCTTCTTCTGTAGAACTGGAATTAGCAGAAGGTACAGTGTCCCAACTGGTACTGTGTCGGTGGTAGAGAGTGAGAACACTCTCTCTCAAAAGCCATAAGTTAAGCACGATTCAGACTGGCGGCCGCATGGATGGGCGACCATTATGTGCTAGGCTTTGCACCCGCCCCAAAATTTCTCATTTCTGTGTAAACTCCACAAAAATCCTTCAGATGAGAATACTGAGACTAGTGTATGTGTAAACCAAGGTCTTCCTGCACAAGGGGATCACTTACACTTGTACAGTATTAAGATAAAGTACTCTGTGTTTTATGTGTACTTACGTTCATGTTGTTATACTGTGTGTTATTTTACTGGTATCATCTTTTATGCAGTCATAAGGCAAATTTCTGTGTTGTTTATAGACAATTATGATAAAGATTCTGTATTCTGTAGATCCTGTAGTCCCTCACTCCATGTTACTGTTAAGAGTCTGGTTGACTGTAAACAGAAACATAAAAATTAACACAGTATACATCATGTACTAAAAGTGTCAAAGTCTTCAAGGCATTGAATTTGACACTGTAGTGTAGAGGAAAAAGATGAACATCAATACTTTGAAGACTGACATTTTTCATGCATGCTTAGTTTTTTGGGGGGGTGTTTTCATACTCCACTAGGACTACATGATCTTTAATGTGTGTATGTGATTCTTTGTACGTGTGCATTGCGTCTACGCATACACATGGACTGGAATAATGTATTGTTATGTAAGTCAGATTTCAGTTTATATAGTTTCACCTAAATGACTTTTGATTTTAGACTTCACCTGAACTGAACAAAAAAGGAAAGGAAGAAGCAAATCAGAAACAGCTAACTTAGTAACTATCAATAGGTTATTATAGTAGATCTAGACAATAGTATTACTTATTAGTTGATGGTGCAATTTATCATTAAGTTAAAAACAGGTAACATCTTACTTTCAGGCATTTTGGAGATTAAAGATCAGTATCAGTAATATGATCTAATTACCCATTTGTATGCCATGGGCTAAATCATAATCAATAGTACAGAAGAGACAAGGCTGTGCAGGTATTCATGTACAACTGCCACTGTATCAGAAATATCTCACAGTTGTGTTACTGTTAGGGTACAAATACAATACTCCGGAAAAGCAAATATTACAATTCTTGATGGGTACACAGATGACAGACATCAGCATACCAACTTTCTTCACAGTTCTGGTACTTTGAGCCATTTCAAATTTAGTGTATGATAGAATATAATGATATTTATTTTAATTGTTATATGTATATATATATATATATATATATATATATATATATATATATATATATATATATATCATTATATGTATTGTTCAGTTTCAGAAATAAATCATTCTAAATCAAATGGCAGTTGTGATGGGTCAGCTATTTTTATGTTGTATGGCGTAAAACCATTTTTTGCAAGTGAAAATATAATCTTCAAATGCAGTACTTTGACATAGTTAACCTGTAATAAACAGTTCTGGTGTTCAATTTTTACAACATATGTCCCACTGCTGTGTACCACCGTTTGGCACAGGCTCATATATAACATATATGAGAACTTTGTTAATGTTTACTGAACTTCTTGTAATTGTTCTTGACACTAGCAAATCCCCTCCCCCCACCATCTTGCCCCTCCCCCCCCCCCCACCCCCCACCTCCACCCCACCTCCCCCGTATGATTGTTTATCATTAACAAAACAAAGTGTTAGAAATGTAGAATTGAGACCTTTTTCTGCTTTCTGTGCAGGACTGGGACTTTGTGGCACGGTTCTGTTTCCTGTCTGAACAGGGAGCCTTGACGTACGAGTTTCTGTACCCTGTGGTAAGTTCAGCTTGATTGGTCATTATGGATACTTGATGTACAAATTTCTTTAACCTGTGGTAAGTTCAGCTTTATAAATTCATCGGTCATTACGAATACTTGACGTACAAGTTTCTTTACCCTGTGGTAAGTTCAGCTTGATTGGTCCTTATGGATACTTGACGTATGAGTTACAAGCTTGATTGGTCATTATGAATACTTGATGTACGAGTTTCATTACCCTGTGGTAAGTCGAGCTTGATTGGTCATTATGAATACTTGATGTATGAGTTTCTTTACCCTGTGGTAAGTCAAGCTTGATTGGTCATTATGAATACTTGATGTCCGAGTTTCTTTACCCTGTGGTAAGTTAAACGTGATTGGTCATTATGAATACTTGATGTATGGGTTTCTTTACCCTGTGGTAAGTCAAACTTGATTGGTCATTATGAATACTTGATGTACGGGTTTCTTTACCCTGTGGTAAGTTAAACGTGATTGGTCATTATGAATACTTGACGTAAAAGTTTCTTTACCCTGTGGTAAGTTAATCGTGATTGGTCATTATGAATACTTGATGTTGAAAGCTGATCAAATGATTTTACTTAATTGGTGGTAGTAATTATATAATATAGAGGTTAGATCTTCCTTAAAAGGATGAGAGAGGTCCGTTGTCAATCACACGAACATTGAGAAGAATTTCAAGGACAACGTTGCGGAAACTTCTGAGAGACTGGGCAGAAGGCATATATATATATGATATTGATAGGCTTTTCTGTGCACATAGAATCCTAGATCTATACCACCTTGAACTGAATTGAAGCGCTTACTGTGAGGGTTTTGGATGGTCACTACCACAATATAATAAAAATTACAGACAGGAGTTGTGGTAGATTTGAGCATTATGTCCTAAATAGGGTAATATTTGCTCCTCATCTTCTTCTTTTAAGACAAATTTAAAGGGGACCCCAGCCATAAAAAATAAAATAAAATAAAAACTCCCCGTCCCTAATAAGCCTTATGGTTTCTGTGGACGTTAAGCACAATGTTTACTTATAAAAAAAAAAGCATGACAGGCCTTTTCGATTGAATAAGAATAGACTGACAACACTTTTTTCAGTTGATGTGTGATGTCACCTGTTGGAGAGTGTTGCACACCTACTTTAACCGATGCTTGGCACAGAAGATGCTGTGCTCCTTCTGTCCAAAGAAGAAGTTTTGTCAAATAAAAAACAAACAAACCAAAACAGTAGATTTGAAACTGTTATTTCTAATCTCTTCCAGCTGTTCACACACACACACACACACATGCATATGCACATGCACACACACATGCACACACATACACACACATACACACACGCACACACACAATTTCAGAATGGCAGTTCTTTTTATTTATGGATGTCTTCAGCCAGACTGTGTGCATTTAATTTCAAATACTTAAACTTTGTCTCCACTAAACCTGAATAATCTCTGGTTGTGCATGCATATATATATATATATATATATATATAGAGAGAGAGAGAGAGAGAGAGAGAGAGAGAGAGAGAGAGAGAGAAGGTATAACAAAGTCCAAGCATGTTTTTTTATTGGAAACCTTTTACTCCAAATTTTCCCCCTTAAGGGCTTCGTCAAGTCAAGGTGTGGTGCCCAGGAGTCACAGAGTAGCCTTGTTTTTCTGTCTCTCTCTCTCTGTATATTCTATACCAGGGTTCAAATTTGAATAAACCGACTCGACTACCCATGAGTATCAAGTGTCAGAGCTCAGGGGTTGTGTAAAAGATGTCCTGGGCAAGTGGGAAGTTGTAATTGTGTGTATGGTCTCTGTAGACGTAGAGCAACACTGAAAGGGAGAGAGAGAGAGAAAAAAAATACCGCGTGATCGTGATCAGACTGATCGCGTGATGTGTGGCACAATGTGCCTTGTCTGCGTGTGTGTTTGAGGGCATGACTGCTATGGTTGGGTGGGTCTAAATGTAGACCTGCACAGACTGTGGTCGTGACTTTGATTTTTTTTTTTTTTGGGGGTCAGACTGTGTCACATTGTGCAGCACTTAGTGGTAGTACAGTTTTTGAGGTCCTGTATAACTATGTGCTGAACGGATTTACGTTATTATCATTTTCATGTTAAAATGTTGCTGTAGTTGTCATCATGATTATGTGCTGAACGAGTTTACATTGTCATTTTCATGTTCAAATGTTGCTATAGTTTTCATCCTATGTGCTGAATGAGTTGACATTATTGTCATTTTCATGTTCAAATGTTGCTGTAGTTTTCATCATATGTGCTGAACAGGTTTACATTATTGTCATTTTCATGTTCAAATGTTGCTGTAATTTTAATATGTGCTGAACAGGTTTACATTATTGTCATTTTCATGTTCAAATGTTGCTGTAGTTTTCATCATATGTGCTGAACAGGTTTATATTATTGTCATTTTCATGTTCAAATGTTGCTGTAGTTTTCATCATGTGTGCTGAACAGGTTTATATTATTGTCATTTTCATGTTCAAATGTTGCTGTAGTTTTAATCATGTGTGCTGAACAGGTTTATATTGTCATTTTCACGTTCAGATGTTGCTGTAGTTTTCATCATTCCTTTCTCTCTGGTACAGTCCCCTTTTGTTTAAAAATCTGCCTGGTCTTCTTTATAGCTTCTCTCCATCATCATCATCACAGCTCTGCTCCGCCTCTGACTCTGCCTCAGGAATGTGTGATCAGAGTCTGACCCAAGAACTCCCAACATCCATGCATTCCACATGTGCGTTCAGACCATGAAAATTTTATGTTTGGACGTCACTCATCAGTTCTAAAGGCCCAGCTGTTTAAAACATACAGTGCTAGCAAACTGTATCCCCTCCACTTTCTTCTGAAACCATTTCAGTTGACTTGTGGGGTATGTGTGTGTGTGTGTATGTGTGTGTGTAGGTCTTGTTGCTTGGATGTCTCATTGTTTCTGTGGTTTGAATTGCTCGTGACCATGCCAGGTTCGTGCTTTACAAGCATTTCATTACCGTTATCAAGTTAAATCAACAGTTTCATGTGGCACCAGCTATGCCAGCACTATAAATACACCACTTCTGTGGATATTCAAAAACACGCTATATAAAATTAGCTATTCACTCCTGTAGAATAACATGCAAGCACAGTGAGTCTGCTCGATAGCGGAAAACAGTGCTACATAAAAGCAATCATCATCATATTAAATAGTTTAGACTTGTTTAGCAAGAGTCACCTCACAGCTGACAACATGGACAGTTATCCCACGATTTGGTTGGGGGATGGGGTTAGGTGGTGAAAGAGACACGTGTAGTTTTAACTAATGCTGTAACAGCAACACTACTCTGTCAGTGTCACTGCCCAAGTGATTCTGATCAAAGATGTTCGGCAGCGTGTCACTGATTGGTTATTAACCCCTTCACTACTGCGATGTCACTTAAAAACGGCTGGTAAAAGTGCCAAATTTTAAACCCTTGAGCCCTTTTGCCTTCTTTTTTGCACTGGCGTGTGAAAGGATTTTCATCAAAATGCATAGCACTGAAAGTAGATGCGCTACAGGACCGGAAAGTATACTGTTTGCAGGTGCGTGCGTGCATCTCTGAGCTTGGAAATGTTACATGCAGGGGCAGTGTAGGGGTTAATGGAAGGAGAAGGGGAGGGAGGTGGGGGGTGGTGGTGGAGACAGATCTGTGCACCACAGCTTTTGGCCGAAGGATAAGCCAAAATGGAACTGACCTTTGTCGATAGATCTGCATTATATTTGACAGCCACCAGGCTGATCAAAGGTTATTGCCATTGCCATTGCTGTGCAGGGATTGGCTCAGGATTTGTTGACACTGGGTCACCCGACTGGACCAGTTCAGCCAGGACGTAATCAGTCTTTGGGGAAATCAATGGGTCTGAAAAGAAAGGAGAGGAAGGATTTACCATCGATGGAAAATAGACGTTTGCTTTGTTTCCGGCAAAAAGAAGAGCGAAAAAAGAAGCTTGTTTTGTTTCTGGCAAAAGCCTGGTGGCGGTGAATCAGAGGTTTATTTTGGATAATGGGCTCTGAAAGATGACCCCTTTTATCTATTGTTGTAACATGCTTCCTTTGTGATGGGTAGACACACACATATATATATATATATATATACACACATGACCCCCCCCTCCCCTGCGAACTGCCATGTTGTGCAAACAGATTTGTGTACTCTTGTGGGGGGGGGGGGGGGGGGGCGGGGGAGGAATTATCGGTAGAAAATAATGTAATGGGATTATTTTCTTTCTTAAATAATTGCTGCTTCTCATACGTCATGTACAATTTTTCAATATGTCATATGATTACATATAAATGCATGCTTACATACATGTATAATTATGTATTACTTTTTTTAACATGTTACCTTTGATATTTGTCTCACATAACATTGCAAATGTCAGAGAATGTTGTAAAGTGCAATGATTTTGTGTAGATTAGAGAATAGTGCTGTATAAATATATGTTATATCTATTATGAAAGTTATCTATTATTATCATTATCCTTTCTTCTAACTGTACAGGCGTGGGCAGAAACGGTCACCCACACAATTTTCCCACCCAGCATAGGGTAAACCTCAACGGTTGTACTTGTCACTGTGGAACACAAACACTGTAACAGTAACACTAACACACCAACAGACAAACAGAAACCTGACACAGCCATCAGTCTTGTCAGTCCTTTTCGGTACACATTTGGTCCAAGCAGATGAGATGAGGCGAAACAAAGATATAACCACGCCCCTGTGGTTTAATTGAACAACACGTGCTCGGTGAATTAGCCTTGCACTCGGTTAAGGGGTGCCCACCCCCTATCATGTGGTTGTGAAAGAAATCAATAAAATACCCCTGTGGCTGCTCTGTACAGGAAAAGGTGAATTACTGCCCGAGCCTCGAATCAATACTCAATTCCGCAGCAGCACCCGTCAATAGTTTTGTGCAGATTTGCACTTTGTCTTTGGAAACGTTCGTGATATCTGTCAGGCACGTTACGTCTGATCCTCTAAAAAAAACAAAAACAAAAAAACAAAAGAATATTGCTGAGTATGAGCAATTCAGTTCTGAGTTCTAAAGACTCAAAGAAGTTTATAGCAACAAATTTGTTTCAAAACGGTTAATGCCTTCTGATTCATACCTACATGAACGGTTCATGTCATCATTTTGTAAACTAGAAATACCTTCTGATCCATACACATACGGTTCATGTCATCATTCATAAACTATAAATACCTTCTGATTCATACACGTATGGTTGTTAATGTCATCATTTCATAAACTATAAATACCTTCTAATTCATACACATACGGTTCATGTCATCATTTCATAAACTATAAATACCTTCTGATTCATACACATACGGTTCATGTCGTCATTGCATAAACTATAAATACCTTCTGATTCATACACATATGGTTCATGTCATCATTGCATAAACTATTAATACCTTCTGACTCATACACGTTCGGTTCATGTCGTCATTTCATAAACTATAAATACTATGACTCATACACGTACAGTTCATGTCGTGATTTCATAAACTATAAATACCTTCTGACTCATACACGTAGTTCACTGATTTATAAACATAGTACCTTTTGCCCCTAATTGGGTTCAGTATCTTAAATATAAATATATGATTAACTACATTTAGGTTTAAAACTATAAATACCTTCTGACTCATACACATACGGTTCATATCATGTTTCCGTAAACTATAAATACCTTCTGACTCATACATGTACGGTTCATGTCGTGATTCTATAAACTATAAATACCTTCTGACTCATACACGTATGGTTCATGTTGTGATTCTATAAACTATAAATACCTTCTGACTCATTCACATATGGTTCATGTCATTGTTTCATCCGTGACATGATATGGTTCAGCCTGTTTGAGATTCACCCTGTCATTGTTTCGTCAGTATATATAATATATAATCTCTCTCCTGTTCCCCTCTCCCCTCCGCCCCACACACACTTCCTGCACTAGGTTTGTGATGGCCATCGCCCTACTATCTTTGATCCTAGGGCTGCATGGCATACGCATATTCTGCGTGGAGATGGTAGCAGCTTTGGTGGCACCCGCCATGTAAGAACCAAAACAGCGCTGCAACTACACCCCTTGGGTGGATATTCAAAGCGTGCTGTAAAAAGCTACAGTCACTCACTTAGAGTCACATGCGACAAGAGCGCAGTGAGAATGCTCAAGGGCGGAGAATAACGCTATATATATAAACATAAAACTAAAGCGATCAACAAGAATGGCCTGACACTAGCACTTACAGGTACCCCTTTGTTCAGCGGGTTGTGCTTGTGCTTTTGTTTGCGTTGGTGTTGCAGGGCCCTGTTGCCAGGGCCGCATGCTTTGGGTTGCAGGGCCCTGTTGCTAGGGCCACCTGGCCGGGCCAGCCTATAAGGCCATAGGGCTTGTGCAAGATCACTGATTAGTACACCATCTCTTATTCATCCACTGTAGGACTAAGGACTAAGAGGGAGACAGCCGGTTCTCTCAGTCTCTGTCTTTGAAAACCACCCTAGCATACAGCCTGTCTTTCTCTGCTGGCAGTCAGCTAGTCGGCTAGCACTAACACAAACTAGGTCACCTGCCTGTCTTTCTCTGCTGGACTGAAGGCAGTCAGCTAGTCCTCTAGCACTAACACAAACTAGGTCACTAGGTGTCTGGGGAGAACCTAGTAATTGTTGAACTGTCCGTTTTTGTTGTTGTTGTTGTTTTTAAACATCTCAGCAGCTCATTAGGTTGGGTAGAGTTTTTATTTTACTTTTTATTTTTATTTTGAAGGGAAGGACCCTAGCTTTGTTGTGTGTGTGTGTGTGTGAGTGGAAAGTGTGTGTGTGTGTGCATGCATGTGTGTGTATGTGGAAAGTGTGTGCGTGTGTGTGTGTGTGTGTGTGTGTGTGTGTGTGTGTGTAATGTATGTGTATGTGCCTGTATGCATACATGAGTGTGTGTGTGTGTGTGTGTGTGTGTGTGTGTGTGTGTGTGTGTGTGTGTGAAGAGAGAGAGAGAGAGAGAGAGAGAGAGAGAGAGAGAGAGAGTGTAACAATGACACCCTTTATTAAACCACAAGCAAGTGTCTGATTCACTGCTGTGATCAGTATACCCAACCATGTTTTTGGAGCCTAGTATGTTACTATTGTTAGTATGATTTGAACATGGGAATCTGCATCAATCACTCTTTACAATGAGCAAAGTGACCCATTTTGTTCTGTGGACCCACACAGGAGACAGTATAATGTATATATTACACAGATAATAAGGTGGGAGAGGATTCAAGAAACTGTTTTTAATGTCAACATTGTGTTAGCTTTTTGTTAAATTGCATGCTGATAACATTTTCCATCTTGATGTACAGTATGTGTGTTCTATCATGTTTTTCAGTGCTTTGAGCCACAGGGTAGGCGCTTTACAAATTTTCATTATTATTATTATTATTATTATTAAAAGAAATGAAGTTGAATGAACTTGGAAGGTTGAATTCATGGCAGTAGGCAGCTGTTTGTAATGTTCACCATTTAATTTGAGCAACAGGATTGGAGCATTACAAATTTCCTGTGTATTTATTATTCTGACCAACTAGTAATAGAAGAAAAACAGAAGGATATTTGATAGCTGTGGGTTTTCAGATGGGGAGGGGTGTGGTGGGAGGTGTGTGGGTGGTGGTGGTGGGGGATGGGGTGGTGGCTTCATTTCTTCATCCACAGTACCCCCCTATGGGTAGGAAGAAAGGAAATATTGCTGTAAGTGTGTGGGTAGGAAGAAAGGAAATATTGCTGTAAATGTGTGGGTAGGAAGAAAGGAAATATTGCTGTGTGGGGGTTAGCTAGGAACAAAGGAAATATTCAATAATAATAAATCATTCTTATAAAGCGCTATTCTTTAACCAGAGTTAAACTCACTGCGCTGTACAAACATCTTATCACAAAAACCACATTAACATACATTTCAGCAAACAAAACCTTAATTATTGTAGCTTTAATTACGATTATCGCCTATTGAACAACACACACCACACACACACACACACACACACACACACACACAATGACATGCACACACCAGTCTCCGCTCGTCCACTCATACAACAATTAACAAAATATTAATGATCTCAAACAACGACACCAATTTGAATCTGTCTTTTCACCCACCCATCCTGTGCCTCCTTCTCTGCCTAGATCTCTCATGCTCTCCCCCCCCCCCCCTCTTCCCTCTCCCCCTCTCCTATCCATATGCATTCATCTACATTCAACTGCCACACACAGACACACCTTTCTTCAGATTCTACAGGAAGGCCTTGGCAAACAAGGTTTTCAGCTGTGATTTGAATTGAGGCAGTGTTGGTACATTTCTTAGAGTGGCGGCAGAGAATTCCAGAGAGATATGTGTGTGTGTGTGTGTGACAGAGCTCAGGAGCTGTGTGAAAAAAGAGGCGCTTCCATCAGAACTATGGAACACGGCACAGCTTTTGTAATGCGGTTAGCAGTGCATGTGATGTTAGGGTTGTTACTGTCACATTCGTTACACAGCTACAGAAGGTCAAAAACAACAACGTGCTGCTGCACTTTGGTCTATCATGATGTTACTATAAGTCTTATGTTTGTTACACAGCTACGGAACATGAAAAACATGTTGCCGTACTGTGTGTGGTCTATCATGATGTTACTGTTGCACTTGCAACAGAGCTTTGGAACATGGAAAACATGTTGCAGTACTGTGGTCTACTGTGATGCTACTGTTACATTTGTTACAGAGCTGTTGAACATGAAAAACATGTTGTGTTGCAGTCCTGTGGTCTACCATGATGCTACTGTTACATTTGTTACAGAGCTGTTGAACATGGAAAACATGCTGCAGGACTCTGGTGTACCATGATGCTACTGTTACATTTGTTACAGAGCTGTTGAACATGAAAAACATGTTGTGTTGCAGTCCTGTTGTCTACCATGATGCTACTGTTACATTTGTTACAGAGCTATTAAAAATGAAAAGCATGTTGCATTACTGTGGTCTTGTTGCAGAGCTGTTGAACATAAAAACATGTTGCAGTACTGTGGTCTACCATGATGTTACTGTTACATTTGTTGCAGAGCGGTTGAACATAAAAACATGTTGCAGTACTGTGGTCTACCATGATGTTACTGTTACTGTGGTCTACCATGATGTTACTGTTACATTTGTTGCAGAGCTGTTGAACATAAAAAAACATGTTGCAGTACTGTGGTCTACCATGATGCTACTGTTGCATTTGTTACAGAGCTACTGAACATAAAAAACATGCTGCAGTACTGTGGTCTACCATGATGTTACTGTTACTGGGGTCTACCATGATGCTACTGTTACATTTGTTACAGAGCTATTGAAAATGAAAAACATGTTACAGTACTGTGGTCTACCATGATGTTTCTGTTACATTTGTTACAGAGCTACTGAACATAAAAAACATGCTGCAGTACTGTGGTCTACAGTGATGCTACTGTTACATTTGTTGCAGAGCTGTTGAACATAAAAAACATGCTACAGTACTGTGGTCTACAGTGATGCTACTATTCCATTTGTTACAGAGCTATTGAACATGGAAAACATGCTGCATTATTGTGGTCTACGATGATGCCACTGTTACATTTGTTGCAGAGCTGTTGAACATAAAAAACATGCTGCAGTACTGTGGTCTACAGTGATGCTACTGTTCCATTTGTTACAGAGCTATTGAACGTGAAAAACATGCTGCAGTACTGTGGTCTACACTGATGCTACTGTACATTTGTTACAGAGCAAAACATGGAAAACATGCTGCAGTACTGTGGTCTACCATGATGTTACTGTTTACTGGGGTCTACCATGATGCTACTGTTCCATTTGTTGCAGAGCTATGGAACACAAGAAATCTTACTGTACTATGATGAACCGGGGCAGTGGGAGAGTGTGTACAAGTCCGCAAAGGTCAGTCTGTTGCCCTTGTGCTGCGTCACACCCCACACCTGTTGACTATTAGTCTTAGACCAGGAGTTGCATTTCAGGGGATCATCTTTTTGCCTTTTTTTAAAATTTATTTAATTTAAAATTTTAAGTCGTATATTGTTTTATATTTTATTGAACATTACTGTGAAAAAAAACTTTCCCTATGCTTCCAGGCTGGTAAAAACTATAAAATAAATAAATAAATAAAAACTTTCTATTATTTACAGTGAATATGACATTGATTTACTTATTGAACATTACTGTGAAAAAAAACTTTCCATATGCTTCCAGGCTGGTAAAAACTATAAAATAAATAAATAAATAAAAACTTTCTATTATTTACAGTGAATATGACATTGATTTGTAGACAGACAGTGGGGTTCAGTTGCTGAACGCAGGAAATCAGCACACCCTGTACGTTCTGAACGTGTTTCTAGTTTAGCATCCCAACAAAACACTTTCAGGGTAAACACTGTCATTGTTGAAGCTATTCACAAGTTAGCTGCTCTTTGCCAATAACAGGAGGTTGCCATAATTGTTACTAAAATTAGAAAATGTCACTTTTTGCCAATAACAGGTTGCCATAATTGTTACTAAAATTAGAGAGTGTGTGTGCACTGTCATGTTTGAGAGGGGAAAAAAGATTAAAAAAACTGGCAAAAGGTATGCAGAATAGACTTGGATCAGTGAGTAGCTGTGGGACAAGCCTTGCAGTATGCTGTTGTTGTTACAATCTGAGAAAACTAGACAGCAGTCTTCAAATGCAATGCTTCAAGCTTAAGCTACTTCTAAATATGGAATGCTCAGGTGGAACCCCCACCCCCCATCCCTCCGGCAACTCCACAAAATGCCAGACATGGTGACAGCCACCAGAAAAAAGTTGTTTGTTTCATTTCCACAGCAAAAAGCCGACAGACAAAAGTAACGTTCATTGTTCAAGTGAACAGCATTCTTCAAAGGCGATGCTTTGAGCTTAAGCTACTTCTTAAGAAGGAATGCTCATGTAGACCATCCCCACCCCCCACACCCCACCCCCACCCATCCCCCACAGCAACTCCACAAAATGCCAGACAATGCTGAAACATCTAAAAAACAACAACAAAAAAACAACAAAAAACTCCCACCTCCTTATTTGTTTATTTCATTTCCATTTAAGAGACAGACAAAAACAGCGTGCCTGAACAGCTCTGTTTCGTGTCCAATGTCTCTCACATAACGCCACAGCAAACCTTGTCAAGAATATCAAACAGCATGAGAGATCTAACCCAACACAGAGGCACAACAGCAAAACTAGCTGTAAGGCACATATTGCAGTGTGGTAATCTGTAGACTGTAAGGATACCCCCTCGTCTGACGCTCTGTGTGTGTGTGTGTGTGTGTGTGTGTGTGTGTGGTGAGTGTTATTGTAAAGCGCTGTATGCTCCTGCTTTGTGTGGTAGATGGGCGCTCTAGAAATCCTCTTTATTATTATTATAAGGATAAGGACTTTGCGAACAGAAGGTTGTGTGTGAATACTGATGGCCAGGCTGCTGTTCCAGAACTGTACAGCGCGGAAGTCGGTGCTGTCCATGCAGAACAATCAGATCATCGCCCTCAACACCAGCAACACGTTGACGTCTCGCTACTCTGGCTGCTCTCTCATCGTGCTGGGAGGGGAACAATATTACAACTGCACGGGTGGACGCTCATTCCGATCCATGCGCGAACGATGGTGGTACATTGCTGTGGCCCGCTGTGACAGCGCCTTTGGAGCGGTATGTGTTGTTGTTTTTTTGTGTGCTTTCTTTCTTTTAATTCTGTCTTTGTTCCTTCCTCTTCTTCTTTTTTTCTTTTAATTTTTTCTTTGTTCCTTCCTCTTGTTTTTTTCTTCTTTTTTTTCTTTTAATTCTGTCTTTGTTCCTTCCTCTTTTGTTTCTTTTTTTTGTTTCTTTTAATTTCTTTGTTCCTTCCTCTTGTTTGTTTTTTGTTTCTTTTAATTCTTTCTTTGTTCTCTCCTGTTTTTTGTTTTGTTTTGGTTTCTTTTAATTTGTGCTTTCTTTTTTTTCTTTTCTTTTTTTCTTTGTTCCTTCCTCTTGTTTCTTTTGTTTTGGTTTCTTTTAATTCTTTCTTTGTTTCTTCTTCTCCTCCTCTGCTTCTTCACCTTTGTCATTGTAATCTTTTTCTTCTTGGTTGTTTTCATCATCGGTTTTGTTGTTGTTGCACTAGTCTCTTTTTGGCTTAATTTAGTTTGAGGAGGATGTTGATAATTGCGGTGATGGTGCTGACCCAGGGGAATGCTCGCATACATGTACCCCAGTTCCTTAACCAACTCCGCATGACCATCAAAAATGGTGATGGTGACAATGGTGATAATACTGAATACCCCAGGTGAATGGCTCCCAACCCCACATGACCAGTACGGCAGTAGTGAGGACAACGCTGATGATGATGGTGGTAGCGGTGCTGTTCCAGATGGATGGTTGCCAGCTGAAGTGCAATCTCTATGGGACAAATGATGATGATGATGATCTCAATGATGATGTTAATGATAGCGAGAATGGTGGTGATGATGCTGGTTGGCTTGGATGCACTTCGACTCCAGCCCAGATCCAGCATGGCTGGTTATGATGAAGATGATGATGGTGGTAGTGATGATGTTGACAACAATTCTGTGGTAATGATGATGTTCCAAGTGAATAGACTCCAGCTGCAGTACAAATTCCAAATGACCAGTAGTGAGGACAACACTGATGGTGATGGAAACATGCTGATGGTGATGATGACGATTGTGATGATGATGATGATGGTGATGATGTTGACAATTTTTGGATGATAATGATGTTCCAGGTGAATGGATGCCAGCTGCAATACAGCTGCACATGACGAGTAGTGAGGGCAACAGATGATGATGATGATGGTGGTGGTGGTGATGATGATGGTGGTGATGCTGATGATGACAGTTCTATGGTGATGATGATGTTCCAGGTGAATGGACTCCAGCTGCAGTACAAATTGCACATGACCAACGGGGAAGAAGGGGACCTGTGGCACTATGAGTTCTCTGCTGATGAATTTTGTGAGTTGTCCAGACCAGAAAATAAGTGCATAATAAAAGTTCCATCATGTTTTACATAGTGTTGGCGTGAAATGGCTGTCTGTGCATCCATTGTCGTTTGCCATTCTCCTCTCCAGTTTTCCTTCTTTCTTTTTCTGAACCAGTTTGATGTTGGATCTATGCTAGTATTTAAAACTTGACTTGGTGAATGTTGGTTGTGAGCCGGTTTGGCCTAGTGGTAAGGCTGGTAAGCAGAGGGACCTCGGTTCGAATCTCTCCTTTCTCTTCAAAGGTTGTGGTCTGTGGACAGTCTTGTGACTTCATCCCTCTCAGTTATGAAACATTAAAGTGTCTCTCATTGCTGCCCATCTTAATGCAGGAGTCATTCTGGTGGTGACAGTGTAGTGATAGGTATATAATCTCCCTCTTCCCCCACCTCCATATCCCCCCCTCCCACTTCTCCGCATCCCTAATAAGCCTTACGGTTTCTGTGGACGTTAAGCACCATGTTTACTTACTTACTGTTGGTAGTCTTCTGTTGTCAGTTTTTTGTAACAGATATCCCTTGCTGGTTACCATAGACATACTGTATTTATAGGTAGAATAAAAACAGTGAAGCAGAGAAGTAGGCTTGTGAGCCGATTTGGCCCAGTGGTAAGGCATTAGGCTGGTAAACAGAAGGACCTCGGTTTGATACCGCTTTGGCTGCACTCTAGTCGTGTGCACCTCTACATGAATGACTGTAGCTTTAAACAGCATGTTTTGATTATCCATCGAAATGGTTACAGCTAGCACTGTGTAGTTGTTATATGGCTGTTGCCACGTGAAACTTCCGCCGTCTCAGCACATGTTCTGTGTACACCATACAGCTATGCACCAATCTACAGCATCACATCATTCAAAGCCACAAAACCAGATTCAAAGCCACACATGTAGAAGGCATGCATGTTTAGCTATAACCTGCCAGCTGCACTTTTGGCAGAATGACCAGGATCTTTTACGTGCTCCTGCGGTAACACAGGGGTGGAACAAATACCAAAATAAGAGTCAGCACAGAAAGTTGACCCCGACGAAGAAAAATCCCCCATTGCTCCTGCTGGGACTCGAACCCAAGACCTTTTGGTCACGAGTCTGACACTCTACCACTGAGCTATCCCTGTTACCCCCTCCCCCCCACCCCCAACCTTCTGTTCCAAATGATATCCTAAGGGCAGGAAAAGGGTTAATCTAAAAGTGAGATGAAATTTACTTACATTGAATTGTTTTGTTCCTTTGTTTAATTTTATTTTTTAACTTACAGATATTCTGTCGGAGGACATTGCCTACCTGGTGGTCTACATGCTGATGATGATTGTGTCCATCGTGTGTGCAGGTATGTTTCAAAGTAATGTTGCATGTGAAATGTGGTTGTGTGTGTGTGTGCGTGTGTGCACTCGCACACGTGTGTGCATGCATGCGTGTGTTGTGTGTGTTGTGTGTGTGTGTATGTGTGTGTGTGTGAGAAAGATAATATACCAAGATAACGCATTCTGTGTTAGTCTTACAGTCTACAAAAAAACAACTGAGGAAATCTTTTTTTCAATCCACTTGAGTCCACTGCATGGACTGCTAATTATGATGGAACGTGTGAATGTGATACCTAACTCAAAGGAACCAGAGAAATGATGGAATGTGTGAATGTGATACCTAAATCAAGTGAACCAAATGATGGAATGCATGAATCAAGTGAACCAGAGAAGTGATGGAGTGCGTGAATGTGAAACCTAAATGAAGTGAACCAGAAAATTGTCAGAATATGTCAATGTGATACCTAAATCGAGTGAACCAGAGAAATGACGGAATGCATGAATGTGACACCTAAATCAAGTGAACCAAACAAATGATGGAATGTGTGAGTGTGATACCTAAATCAAGTGAACCAGAGAAATGACAGAATGCGTGAATGTGGTACCTAAAGCATGTTAATCAGAAAAAAGATGGAAGCGTGAATGTGATACCTAAATCAAGTAAACCAGACAAATGACGGAATGCAGAAATGTGATACCTAAATCAAGTGAACCAGAGAAATTGCGGAATGCATGAATGTGGTACCTAAATCCAGTGAACCAGAGAAATAACGGAATGCATGAATGTGGTACCAAAATCAAGTGAACCAGAGAAAGAACACACGCCCCCTTGCAGTCTTTTCTTACTCCGTACACACGTGTGATTTGGCCTCTGATTTGATGCTGCATGCTGCCCCCTTCTTGCGGTTTCAGTGCTGCTGAAGGGCAAGCAACTCTTCCACTCCACCTACAAGATGTACATGGTGGCGCTGTCGCTGTGGTTCTTCGGCCTCCTCCTCTTGTGCATCGCCTGGGGGCGGTACGGGGGCTCCGGGTGGCAGGAAAAGCCCACGGAAGTGACAGGTATTGTTGTGTTGCGTGCCCCGCCTAGGTTTCTGCTTTAGGAGATCAACAGCAATATGTACATTAAAAACAAAAAAAACAATCAGTGATATAGTCATAATATTGTATTCCTCGCATGTACACATGCATGCACACATGAGCGTGCACTCACGCACGCACACATGCACGCACACACACATGCATATGCACATGCACGCACACACACATGCACACACGCACACATGCACGCACACACACATGCATATGCACACACACGCACGCACGCACACACACACACACACACAACACACACACACACACACACACGCACGCACACACACACACACGCACACACACACACACACACACATGCATGCACGCACACACACATACGCACACACACACACACACACACACATTCTTGTGGTATTGTTTGTAGAGGTGAATTTCTAATGCAGTTTTGAAAGCGTGAATGCTGATTATCATGATAGGACTTTGTTTAAAGGGACCTCTGCTGTCTGGTTTTCAGGTCGCCTGTTCCAAACAGCCTCCAGCATGATCTTCATCATGATGCTGATTCACATGGTGGGACTTTGTTTAAAGGAGCGCTTGCAGTCTGGTTCTCATGACGGGACTTTGTTTAAAGGGATGTCTGGTTTTCAGGTCGCCTGTTCCAAGCTGCCTCCAATGTGATCTTCATCCTGATGCTGATTCTGATGGCAGGACTTTGTTTAAAGGGTTTTTCGCTGTCTGGTTTTCATTTCGCCTGTTCCAAGCTGCCTCCAATGTGATCTTCATCCTGATGCTGATTCACATGGTGGGACTTTGTTTAAAGTTTATTTTTGCTGTCTGGTTTTCAGGTCGCCTGTTCCAGGCTGCCTCCAATGTGATCTTCATCCTGATGCTGATTCTCATGGCTAAGGGCTACAGCATCACGCGGGGCCGCCTGCCACAGATCTCCACTGTCCGCATCACCATTTTCTTCGTCCTCTTTGTCATCGTTTACATCACCCTTTTCATCTGGGAGGGACTGGTCAGTAAACTGGCAGAATTATATTTTGTGTATTAAGTAAACATGGTGCTTAACGTCCACAGAAACCATAAGGCTTATTAGGGACGTGGAGAAGGGGGGAGGGGGTATGGAGGTGGGGGGAGAGGGAGATTATATACTGATCGCTACACTGTCACCACCAGAATGACTCCTGCATTAAGATGGGCAGCAATGAGAGCCATTTTAATGTTTCATTAGGAAGTGATGGACAAAGTCACTGGACAGTGTCCACAAACCACAACCTTTTTGAAGAGAAAGGAGAGCCGAAGCAGTATTGAACCTAGGTCCTTCCGCTTACCAGCCTAACGCCTTACCGCTAGGCCAAACCGGCTCACGATTTTGTGTATTATATTGATAGGCTTTTATATATAGCACTGTTCTCTGCTTGTGAGCAGTCTCACTGTGCTCTAGTCATACGCGACTCTGAATGAGTGACCGTAGCTTGACACAGGATTTTGGATATGCATTGAAGTGGTGTACTTGCAGCAATGTTTAGTTGTTACATGGCTGGTCCTGACGCTTAACTTTTGTGTTTGCTATTGCTTGGGTAGAGAGTATATAACCAACCGAGGGTTTTGTCATGTTATTTGTGTTTGGGCTGAGTTTGTAGATGTGACTTTGGGCACAGTTTTAATAGGTATGTTGATGCATGTACAGGTGACTGGGTGTTAAAATCCAATTACTGCGTTCAGCTGGCTCCTTTTTCTCTTTCTTCAGTTTTTCGATGAAGGGCTGGTGTTGTATTTCTACGAGAGTCCCCCAGGCTATGGCCTTGTTACGATGCGCCTGATTGGCTGGCTGTGGTTCCTGTACGCCATTTTCTTCACACTGAAACACCACCCCAACAAGAGCAACTTCTACTTTCCCTTCTTCATGTTCTATACCCTGTGGTAAGTGTCTGCGTGCCTTCTTGCCTGTTTTGTTCTAGATCTTGAGGAACTGTAGTGTTCTGAAGCTGTGTTTTGTTCTGGAAGCTTGCCTTTCTCCAACACTGTGTGTCTAGCTGTGTTTTTTCGTCAACTGTGGTGTGTGTGGTGTGTGTTTGTGTGTGTTTGGGTGTGTGTTGTGAGTGTGTGTGTGTGCAGCGTTCCATGTTTGTGTGCATGTGTGTGTGCGTGCATGTGCATGTGTGTGTGCATGTGTGTGTGCGTGTGTGCACGTGTGTGTGTGTGTGTGCATGTGTGGTGTATGTGCATGTATTTGTGCATGTTGTGTGTGAGTGGGTGTGTGGGTGTGTGTGTGTGTATGTGTGCACACATGTGTGTGTGTGTGTGCATACATGTGTGTGTATGTATGCATGCATGTTTGTGTGTGTGTGCGTGTGTGTGCATACATGTGTGTGCATGTATGCATGCATGTTT
>JABMCL010003004.1:40000-67500 GCA_018857735.1 Alviniconcha marisindica
TGACACCAGCAAGAACACAAAGTTGGGCTGTGTACAACACACTGACACCAGCAAGACCGTTGGGCTGTGTCACAACACACTACACCAGCATGAACACCAAGGCTTGGGCTGTGTACACAACACACCTGACACCAGCAAGAACGCTGAGGAAATGGGCTTTTTGTACAGCACCTCTGAACACAGCATGACACTCAAAGTGCTTGGGCTGTGCAAAACACACTGCACACCTCAAGCATCGTGACAATGTGCATCTATACTAGCTGGACACCCAAGGAACACTAAAATGGAACCCTGTTAAGCACAGTGACGGCATCTATCAGCTGGAGTGTTCACCCCAAAGAACTAACCAATGGCACACCAGTTGGCTGTGTCACGTGCACACACGACCCACAGAGTGAGGCCATAATAAGCTCCTTTTATAATTAACAGACTCCACCCTCCAGAAAGGCACAGCTGCCCTCCAAAGGTGGCTTGAGGCTGCCTGCATGGTGGGGTGGTGAAACAAATGGTCACACCCTCCTGAATGCATTCAGTGTACAAGTGCATCTATACTAGCTGAAGAGTGTTCACCCAAGGAACTATACTACAAATGGTCACACCCTGTTGAATGCATTCAGTGTACAAGTGCATCTATACTAGCTGAAGAGTGTTCACCCAAGGAACTATACTACAAATGGTCACACCCTGTTGAATGCATTCAGTGTACACGTGCATCTATACTAGCCGAAGAGTGTTCACCCAGGGAACTCTACAACAAATGGTCACACCCTATTGAATGCATTCAGTGTACAAGTGCATCTATACTAGCAACTCCAGAGTGTTCACCCAAGGAACTCTACAACAAATGGCCACACCCTATTGAATGCATTCAATGTACCAGTGCATATATACCAGGCAACACCCAAAGTGTTCACCCAAGGGACTCTACAACAAATGGTCACACCCTGTTAAATGCATTCAGTGTACACGTGCATCTATACTAGCCGAAGAGTGTTCACCCAAGGAACTCTACAACAAATGGTCACACCCTGTTGAATGCATTCAGTGTACAAGTGCATCTATACCAGGCAACTCCCAGAGTGTTCACCCAAGGAACTCTACAACAAATGGCCACACCCTATTGAATGCATTCAATGTACAAGTGCATATATACTAGCCGAACACCCAGAGTGTTCACCCAAGGAACTCTACAACAAATGGTCACACCCTGTTGAATGCATTCAGTGTACAAGTGCATATATACCAGGCAACCCCAGAGTGTTCACCCAAGGAACTCTACAACAAATGGTCACAACCTATTGAATGCATTCAGTGTACAAGTGCATATATATATATACCAGGCAACACCCAGAGTGTTCACCCAAGGAGACTCTACAACAAATGGTCACAACCTATTGAATGCATTCAGTGTACAAGTGCATATATATATATACCAGGCAACACCCAGAGTGTTCACCCAAGGGACTCTACAACAAATGGTCACAACCTATTGAATGCATTCAGTGTACAAGTGCATATATATAAAACCAGGCAACACCCAGAGTGTTCACCCAAGGGACTCTACAACAAATGGTCACAACCTATTGAATGCATTCAGTGTACAAGTGCATATATATATACCAGGCAACACCCAGAGTGTTCACCCAAGGGACACTACAACAACAACAGCAACAAAACAGCTGATTCCTTATCCTCTGCTGCAGATTGCCACCATGGTAGACGCGGAGGAGGAGGAGGATTCGTTCCGGGCAGGCGGCACCAACTACCGCCTGGATGCAAATGGGGCGTACAGGTCGGAGGAGACCCAGATGGGGACGGGGCCAGACCTGGCGGCGCTGTTTGTCGTGCAGGACTCGGGCAAGGCTCGTTGCGATAACAACGCCAACACCCTGGGAGCTCCCTCACCAGTCTTGCAGCCACCCTCCTACAGTTCGGTCAGTCTGTGTGTGTGTGGGTGGGTGGGGGGGGGGGGGTAAGGGTGGATGGATGGGTCATGGTGTGACAGGAAGTGGAAGAGGGGGGAGATGGGTGATGGCACACATCACTTTCCGGCACCTTCCTCCAAACACTGGCAGAACTGGATACACCACTGAAGGGACACCCCTTATCTCCACGCAGCTGTCCACCTATGCTGTCGGCGCCCTGTGAAAGGTTTTGGTACTAATAAAGACCGTGGGAGCGACCTCGCATCCAAGCACGCGCGTAAACATGAGGCACATCCACCCTGGGTACAAAAAGAACAGTTTTGGTTTTATTTGTGCTTGCATAAGCAACATGGGCCATTGTAAAAGATAATTGCACCTGATATGGTTTGAACTGTCTGATACAAAGTTACTGCCATTTGACCACTAATGAAAAACTGTCCATTAGCTGAGAGTTTTTTTTAAAGACCTACAGCATGATCAATTATGGCAGTGATTGGAGGAAGGATGTCATAAACCTGTGCTTGGAGTTTGGGGTGATAGCATATGTTAAAATGTGTCTGTTGAGTTGTGGGGTGATGGTATATGTTAAAATGTGTCTATTGATTTATGGGGTGATGGTATATGTTAACATGTGTCTATTGATATGTGGGGTGATGGTTTATGTTAAAATGTGTATTGATTTATGGGGTGATGGTATATGTTAAAATGTGTCTATTGATTTATGGGATGATGGTATATGTTAAAATGTGTCTACTGATTTATGGGGTGATGGCATATGTTAAAATGTGTCTACTGATTTATGGGGTGATGGCATATGTTAAAATGTGTTTGTTGATTTATGGCGATATTTGCGGGTCCACCAGTGACCCTGCGTGGTTGACGGGACATGCATTGAAATCCAGTTACCGAGCAGCTAACTGTGACCTGCTTTTTCCCCTGTGTTCTCAGCTGGACCTGCCATCGCTGTCAAGGACTCAGGCCCCCACGTCCACCTCTCTGGGGCAGGCCCGCAGCTCGGCTCTGCCACCAATCAGAGGTGCCGTTCTGCCCCCCACGTTACCCGAACCTTCAGCGCCACACTACGACTCTGACCACGCGGAGCCTCCACGGCCGCCCCCTTACGAAAGCATGTTTATGGCCAAGGGGCAGCAATGAGAATGGTTTTGTGAATATTGTGATTTCTCTCCCTTTGGTTTGAGGTGTCTGTGTGTGTGTGTGTGTGTGTGTGTGTCTGTATGTTTTGACTGAACCACTTCAGGGCATGTCCGTCACTGGGTGCTTGAAGTGTCATGGTTGACTGGAGACAAAAACTCTCATAATTGTTGGTGTATTACCTAGTTTCCCTGCCCTGCTCTTTTACTTGTACTCCGCGTGGATTGTTGTTGGGCTGTAAATCAAAAATTAAAACGCGCGTGAAAGATGAGGTTTAAGGGGAAATCATTGTCATATAGGGTGTGTTCTACGTACAGCACTTCCTTCAGTGCAACCACCCCTCCCTCCTCCCATCACATCCTCCCTTCCCCCATTCTTTCCCCTACCCCTCCCATCCCCCAACCACCCCTCCCTCCTCCCATCACCTCCTCCCTTCCCCCATTCTTTCCCCTACCCCTCCCATCCCCCACCCCTTCCAAAAGAAAGAAGAAAATCCCCCCAAAACAGCATCCCTCTCCCCATACACACACACACACACACACACACACACACACACACACACACACACACACACACTCATGCATGCATATGCACACATGCACACACACACACACACACACACAAACACACACATATTCTTCTTTCACCAATCCCCACCTACCTCTTTTGAACTTTGTATGCAAGACAAAAGCATCTATCAATTGATGATACTGCGGAACAATAATGGGCGACTTAGCTGCTGATCGCCCCGCTTGGTGGCGCTGGGCATATTTGGGGCTTTGACAAAGCTCAAGTCAGCTGCTAATGATCTCCCCTACACTAGCCAGGTGGCGCTGGGCCTATTTGGGCAGTGCAATGCTCAAGCCAGCAAAGTCGCTCATTGTCCCCCAACCCCCCACCACCACCACCCCAAAAAAGAAGAAAAAGGAATGTAAAACTGTAGCCTGGAAGAGCAGGGATAGTCCTAGGAGACTGCAATTCAGAAGAGAATAATTTGTGTGGGCATTTTGAAATGCAAATCCTGCATTAATCTTTGTTAAGTGATGGTGGTTTGTGATGGAAGGTTACTCTTTTACATGTCAATCAAAAGGCAAAGTTTTTTAAACCAGTTTAGGAGATGGATGTGTTTTTTGGGGGGTGGGGGGGGGGGGGGGGGGGGGGGGGGGGATGAGTTGCAGTCTTTGATGTGAGGTTAATTTACATGTCAAAAGAAGGGAAGTTCTGAAGATCTGCTTACACTTTCTGTGCACATGCAGGACGGCCAATTCAATGGCCACCTCCTGATTGACACATGTCCAGACGCTTACTGCCCGCTGCATGTCCGATTGCTTTGTCCGTACATATCCTGCTCACATCCCACCTGCCACCTCATTGTCCTGTTGGAGTTTGGGCTGGTGGTATATATGGCAGTCCTCAGACAGATGGTGCCTTGTCCCTAATATGCTTTTAGCATCTGAGGACATTAAACAAAAACTCAACAACAAGATGGTGCAGTAAGCACAGGGGCCTCTGTTCAAATCCGCTTTGTAAAAGAAAAATTAATATGAACAAATTCCTAAATGGGGGGGGGGGGGGAGAAGAAAAAAGAATCTCTTTCTTAGATGCATTTCTGTTTTATTTTTAACTGCTGAGGTACACAGGACTTTTCTTGGGATCTAACACAATGCTCATGCAGACTGTGCATTGTTCTTGGTTCAGCCCTAAAGCTTGAATACTGTATAAGCTGAATGCTATTGGGCGATTCAGGCGGGGATGTTAACTCCCTTGACTTTTGCCCGGCATCGCTTAAGTCCCTTGGCTGCTTTTACTTCCGGTGTGTACTTTCTTCACAGTGGAAGGCAGTGACAGTGAATTTGCGAATTTTACACCGCCAACTTTAAAGGCATTTTTGGAGGCCCGTAGTCATAATGTGTCTGGCAATAAGCAATAACTTGTTGCTTGTGTTATAGGATGCCCCAAAACGTATTTTTTCCTACGAACTCGCGATCTTCTGGTCAGCCAAAAAATTACGCAAAGACTCTGTTTTTTCCACCCACCATCCCCTTTCCACTTTAATTTTTGCAACTGCAACAGTATTGGCATTTGTACTGCTTCATGATTCTAGGTTCAACTTCCACTGTTATACACAGCGTGAAGCAACGCCTATTCAGAAATCGTCCCGGAAGTGCGCTGCGACCTCTCATGACATCTTGCGTGAAAGATTACAAAGCGCATTCACTCTAGCAAACCAGCTTCACTGAATGTCCAATTTAAAGGATACAAAGTTTATAGTGTTGATTTTGCCACTGCGCTACTGATGTTAGTGTGAGTGTGAGTGACTTGCTGTCAGTGAACTTTTTTAACATATCATATGAAGTGCACTTTCTTGTGATGATAATACTGTGTGTGTATAATGCATTGCTTTGAATGGCAGAATCTCACCCAAAGCAAGCGTACTCTGTGTCATTTTGTTACCAGTTTTTGTTGATGATGATGATGATGATGGCTTTTATATAGCGCTATTCTCCACTCTTGGGGCAAACTCACTGTGCTTTTGTTACATGTGATTTTAAAATGAATGACAGTAGCTCTTTTTTTTTAGTGTGTTTTGAATATCCCCTGAAGTGGTGTACGTACAGCACTGTTTGGTTATTACATGGCTGGTGCCACGTGAAACTGCTGCCATCTTGGTGCGTTCTGTGTACGCCATACAACTATGCACCATGTCACGTCACTTCATGCAAAGCCGCATATGTTGGATGCATGCGTGTTTAGCTGTAACCTGCCGTCTGCACGTTTGGCAGAGTGACTGATACTGAAATAAGAGTCAGCACAGAAAGTTGACCCTGGGGTTGAAAATTATCCTGCTGCTCCTTCCAGGACTCCCAGCATTGCTTCTTTGTTGCTTTACATCCACGGAAGCGAGATGGCTTATTAGGGACAGGGACAGAGTGGGAAGGGGACAAAAGAGTGAAGGCCCGACCGCAGAAACCGCCCAAAAAAGACCGGAGAGACCGTGGACCGCCGCCAGAACAATGGAAGTGTTAAAGCGGTGTCCCCTTGCCATTGCCCAGTGACTTGTGCACTGCGCAATTGCTGTTTCAACTGCTGTTGTGATGAAACAGAGTCACAGAGTCACAAAGACAATGTCCATTGCACTGCTGTTGAAGAACAACTTGGACAACTCGAAGCAAAAGCAGTCCAACTTTCTCAGCCCAGCTCCACCTCCCTACTCATGATCTCTTCTAGGCTAACTTGAAGGTCCAGCTCCACCTCCCTCCTTGAAAGATCTCTTGATCTTTTGATCTCGCCTGGAACCTTTGAGTTCCCAGCATTCTAACCACTGTTTTCTTTATATGGTTGGAACTAGGGTTGAGTCAAAAGTCAACTGGGAAAAAAAAGGGGGAAAAAAACCAAAACTATTCTCAGCTTCTGTGATGTGTACATGTGCATGTACATTTTTGTAATGCAATTCGTTTAAAGTCCCAGAAAGCGTTTGACATTTGTACAGAGTCTTTAGGAAAATAACTGACATTTATACAGAATCTTAAGGAAAATAACAAATAACTTTTGACAGTTATCATTGTGTCTTCTCCGTCCGTGTGTGGTGTTTTCAGGTTTTTGTTTTTTGGTTTCCAACCAAAACTGAACTAGTCAATGTTACTGATACAGCAACACGTGACTGAAACTGGACTTTGGTCTCGAAATGTGTGTGCGTGTGTACACTTTTGTTGTTGGGCTAAGAATCTCATAAACGAATGACTGCTAGCATTCTAAAACAGGATCCAAACACCCCAAAATTCACATTTTGTGTTTTGTCATAACAGCATTCTTTTTAACCTTTTATGTTTTTTGTTGTTGATGACTTTTATATAACAGACTCACTGCAGACTCACTGCGCTCGTGTGATTCTCCACGAGTGACTAGCTTTTATGGCATGTTTTTGAATATCCACTGAAGTGGCGTACGTACAGCACTGACATGGCTGGTGCCACATAGAACTGCTGCCACCTCAGCACGTTCTGTGTCCACCATACAACTGTGCACCATGTCACTTCATGCAAAGCCGCATAAGTAAGGTGCATGCATATTTAGCTGTAACCTGCCACCTGCACTTTTGGCAGAATGACCGGGATCCTTTACGTGCTACTGCAGTAACACTGGGGTGGAACGGATACTGAAATAAGAGTCAGCACAGAAAGTTGACCCTGGAGAAGAACATTCTCTGGCTCTTGTTGAGCAGCTAGGAGATGATAGTTGGTAGGTGGTATGTGCAGCTTGCTGCCATATGGAACTGGTATTTGCCATTATGCATGTATATAAAGTTTTGGAATTTTGTATTGGGTCCGTCCATTCCTTTTTGATCTTTTTCTTTAATCTGGTATTGATAAATTAGACAGAATGGTCGACAATACCAGCATGTCCTAGCCTTATGTGCTCTTTTAACAGGGGTAATTTTGAAGGGACTAACACTTCAAAAATTTGTGTCTGATGTTTGTGTGTATGTTTTGTGTTTGTGAGGTGATTGGTTTTGTGGATTGACTTGACAAAGGGTTTATATATATATATATGAGAAGAGTTTTGGAATGTGCATTTGCTTATGACCTGAGTTTGACTGTCCTGAGGTGACCCTGTGACAGGGCATAAAAATCCAGTTATTAACTCCCACTGCTCCTGCAGGGTCTCTAACCCCGCGACCTTTCAATCACAAGCCCAGCGTTTTAACCACTGAGCCATTCCCACTCCCTGTGTGTTATGTGTTTGGATCTAAGCTTAAGTGGGCATGTATGTACAGAAACTTGCTATGATGATCTGGTCAGTGGAGTAGAATAAGCGAATCTGTATGCATAGACCAGATTTAAAGGGGAACCAAGCCAAAAAAGCATCCAAAGTATGAAACATGTCAGAAGCCAGCCTTTGTCTGCAAGGAGGTAACCAATGGGAACTCAAATTCAAGCAGCAGCACACACACACACACACACACACACACACACACACAAAAGCGCAAATGTCTTTCACAAGTTGTAAGACGTATTTCATTTATTTAAATATTGATAGAACAACCCAATAAAACATGGCGATGAAAATATTTGGACGTTTTGAGGCCATCTTGGATCATTGGTCGGGTTCCCCTTTAAGCTGAGTCTGACTTCTGATAATGTGAGCCATAGTGTAACAAAAGAGCGACTTTGAATCTCCAGACAGCATACATGCAGTGTCAGTGTTCGTGATTCGCACTGAGATGAAAAACAAAATCAGCTTAATTGCTGGGCGTTTTTTTTTTAACTGTACAGGAGGTGTTGGTTATGGATTTATGTTTCTGCTGAGTCAGGGAAGTGTTGAATGCAATGTCAGAAGAAAGTATATACTTACTGGGCTTGATCAAAAGCTAACTGCACAATTTTACGGATACATGTGTTTATTTATTTATTCTTTTCACAAACATGGCACCCATGTGGAAGTTATTTATACATTCCTGGAGGCAACGGATGTCTTTTACCAGTTGTAAAAAATTAAATGACATATAAATTATCTGGATCAGTTGTGTTGGGTCTTAAACTGAGTTGTTTTTTGTTTGTTTGTTTGTTATTTTTTTGCTTTTTGATGACCTATGTTTGACTTTATATAATTCCAGACCTGTTTTCTCATATGATTTGGGTGTGTTGAAATTATTTTCAGATTATTTTCACTGACAACAAAATCAATTGGAAAAGAAGCAAAAGTACTCTAACTTGTCTGAAAATAGAAATATTTAAAAAAGAATATACTCTTATCTGCATTTGAGTGTAAACAGGCCTGTAATTCTTACACATGTGTGATTTCAAATGGTGTTTGTTCATCCTGAGGTGACCACTGTGGTTGTTGTTGACTGCTTTTATATAACGCTATTTTTCACTCTTGAGCAGACTCGTTGCTCTCTTGTCATATTGTGATTCTAAATGAGAGACATCCACTTACAATAGTGCGTTTTTTAATGTCCATCTAAGTGATGTACTTATGGCGCTATTTGGGTGTTACATGGTTAATGCCTTTTGAAACTGCCACCATCTTGGCGCACGTTCTGTGTACATCATACAACCATGCATCTGTTTGCAGTGTTACTTCATTCCAAGCCACATAATTTTGTATGGTGCATGTGTGTTTAGCTGTAACCTGCCACCTGCACTTTTGGCAGAATGGCTGGGATATTTTATGTGCTACTGCGGTAAAACGGGGGTGGAATGGATACCGATATAAGAGTCAGCACAGAAAGTTGACCCTGGAGAAGAAAAATTATCCTGCCGCTCCTGTGGTCAGCGACTTGAACCCACAACCTTTTGATCATGAGTCCAGTGCTGTAACCACTGATCTATCCACACTCCCCAGTGTGGTTGATGGGATTTCAAAATCCAGGAACTATTAATTAAGATCATACTTTATTGTCCTTAAAAAGAAATTTGCTTTGAAACATACCATCAGTGTAACATGTAAATGAATAGAATTCAATTTAAAAGTTTGATAATTCAATATATGACACAAAAGACATATAAAGAGAGAGAGAAAATTTTGTTTGAACGAATGACAATTACAGCTAAAAACAAGTTAATAACAACATAAGATGTAAATTAATAAAATTCAAATTAAACATGATAATTTGATAAAAGATGAAAAGACACATGCACACAGTCACATGCACATGCATACGAGCACATACATTCACACATGCACGCACACACAGGCATGCAAGCTCGCATGCAAGAGAGAGAGAGTGTTACCTAGCTAAGTAACTACTGTTGCCTTCTTTTGGATTCAGTGAAAAAAACCTGCATTTGTATGTGAGGAGGACCTGGCTATAGTACTCAGTAGCACCATGGATGCAGACATTCCATTCAGAAAGCTGCTCAACTTCAAACGCATGTCCGCAGCAAAGGAATTTTGTTTTCAATGTGTTAACACTTTTTAATACTCACTGGACATTTTGGTTTCAGATTGGGCCAGTACAAATCAGGCACCAACCCATGATTTTGCTCGAAAACTGAAATGCTCTGGAGAAAGTGAAGAGATTTATTTTTTAATTATTATAGTTTTAGCTTGCATGGTGTATTGACCTGCTTTTAATAGTTTTATGTGACGAGTATTTGGCTGTTGTTGTTTTTTCTTTCTTTTTCCTTTTTCTTTGTTTTAAAGTGTCTATTGAGTTGTGACAGTATTTGGCCCCTTTGAGGTGACCTTGTGCACCTGACAGTACACTAGTATCAAATTACTAATGATTATTTTTGGCTGGGGGGACAGGCGGTGGGTTGTACACTTGGTTGCACATTAAGCTTAGACACTTAATGTTTGAAATTGAGGCTTAGACACTTGTTTGAAAAATCAAGGCTGAGATGCTTGTTTGAAATCAAGGCTTAGATGCTTGTTTGAGATCAAGGCTGAGACATTTGTTTGAAATCAAGGCTTAGACACTTAATGTTTGAAATCAAGGCTAAGACACTTGCTTGAAATCACGGCTTAGACACTTGTTTGAAATCAAGGCTAAGACACTTAATGTTTGAAATCACGGCTTAGACACTTGTTTGAAATCAAGGCTAAGACACTTGCTTGAAATCACGGCTTAGACACTTGTTTGAAATCAAGGCTAAGACACTTAATGTTTGAAATCACAGGCTTAGACACTTGTTTGAAATCAAGGCTAAGACACTTAATGTTTGAAATCAAGGCTTAGACACTTGTTTGAAATCAAGGCTAAGACACTTAATGTTTGAAATCAAGGCTTAGACACTTGTTTGAAATGAAGGCTGAGACACTTAATGTTTGAAATCAAGGCTTAGACACTTAAGACCACTTGCGCTGACACATTCCCCCTTGTTCCTGCAAATGAAGACCCACCCTTATTTTGTAAGACCACATGCTCTGACACATTCCCCCTTATGTTGTCTGTGCAAATGAAGATTCGCCACTCCTTTTTAAAACTATTTTTTTCTGATACATTCCCCCATTATATTTTCCATGCAAATGGAAATCCACCCCTCTTTCATAAGACCACTTGTACCGACACATTCCCCTTTATGTTGTCCGTGCAAATGGTGACCCACCACTCCATTTTAAGACTTTTTTTTTCTGACACATTCCCCCTTGTCTGTGCAAATGAAGATGCACCACTCTTTTTAAGGCTATATTTTTTCCAACACATTCCCCCTTATATTGTCCATGCAAATGAGGATTCGCCATTCCTTTTTAAGACCTCTTTGTTTTTTCTGACACATTCCTCCATATATTGTCCCTGTAAACAAAGCCCCCCCCTCCTCCCCCCGCCCCCCCCCCCCCCCTATTTTCAGACGTTTTGCTTTGACACATTCCCCATTATATTTTCCATGCAAATGAAGATCCACTCCTACTTTAACCACCCCCACCACCACCCCACCCCCTTTTTTAAAATTTTGTTTTATGGTGGTCTTAAATAGAAGTTCTGCTGTATTGCCCCGGAGGTGTGTAGCTGGCAAGTCCTGTTATTAGGGTATGTTAAAAAGGTTGGATGGGTTTTTGAGACTGTCTGGATCATGCCATGGACTGCAGTCTGATGTGTCGATTGGTTTTGATTGATTGATGATCACTTATATAGCGCTATTCTCCACTCTCTTGAGCAGATTGGTGGGCTGGAGTCTTTCGTGGAGCTTGAGAGTGATATAATTGTTTGTATTAATGCATTGTAAAGTTGAGGGGGTCAACTTTATTTCAAGGAAACAGTATTATTCTGCAGCTGGCTGCAGTACATTTTCTGTGATGCTTTTTTTGTGGGGGGTTTGAGTGTGCGTGCGTGTGTGTGTGTGTTTTTTTTGGGTTTTTTTGAGTGAGCATGTGTGTGGTGTGTGTGTGTGTGTGTGTGTGTGTGTGTGTGTGTGTGTGTGTGTGTGAGAGAGAGAGAGAGACAGAGAGAAAGCATGAGTGTGTGTATGTATGTGGTGGGGTGTGTGTGCAATTATATGCGAGTGTGTATGCATGTGTACATGCATGTGTGTGGTGGGTGGGTGTGAGCATGAGTGTGTGTGTGTGTGTGTGTGTGTGTGTGTGGTGTGTGAGCATGTGTGTGGGGGGGGGGGGGGTGAGTGCAATAATTGCATGTGAGTGTGCATGCATGCATGTCTGCATACGCATGATCATGTGTGAGTGTTTATGTGTGTGTGTTTGTGTGTACATGCATGCATTTCTTCAAAGTTGATTTTGCTATTGTTGTGTTTCAGCTTATTTTAGACTAAGTCCAATCAGAATTGGGGATAGTTTTAGGTTTAAGAAGAGGTTTAAATACCTATATCAACTTATGGCAGTGTTTGTTTGTGATGAGTTGACCCTGTGTAATTAAAACCCAGTAAATACTGACTAATTAACTTGCATGTTTTTGCTAAATTGTAACTTATTTGTGACATGCATACATTTGCTGACAAAGACCGTGACATAGACAGACCCTCATTTCTGGTTCCTTCATACCCGCATCTCTTGTTCCTACAAGGCACTTTTGAAGATCTTTTTATTTTTTGAATTTATTCCCCCTTCCCCTGACCCTTTGAACTTTAAGCCATCTCATTGACAGTAGAGTTATTATTATTATTATTATTATTATTATTATTCATAGCTTTTATATAGCGCTATTCTCTGCTCTCGAGCAGACTCACTGCACACATGTCGCATGTGATTCTGAATGAGTGACTGCAACCTTTTATAGCGCATATTTTTAATATCCACGGAAGTGTTGTACTGATCGCGTTCTTTGGTTGTTCCATGGCTGGTGCCACGTGAAATGCTGCCGTTTCGGGACAAGTTCTGTGTACACCATTCACCCATACACCAGTTTACAGTATCACTGTTTGTAGTTTACTTGTTTTTCCATAAACTTGTAAGAAGTTTGTTCACAAATAATTATATGCACTGTAGGTGCCACCCACGCATCACTGTCCTCAAGTGGTTATGTAGGGACCTTGCTGAATTGTCAGGGTGTTTCAGTGTCACATTCAAAAGTCTGCGTAGGAACCCTTTTTTTTCTGTACATTTAATGCTGATGACCTAGTGACAGTTACCGCTGGAAAATGTTACATGCTTTTAATAATGTTTTTCTGTGTCCCGCATGTATTTAGCAACAAAGCTTATATCCGAGGATTTTTTTGGTTAAAATTATACACTGCTATCCTGGTGTGTATGGAAATATGTGCATTTTGTTTTTGAACTTTTGGTGGGTGGGGTTGTATTACTTTTGTCGAGTTTGGATGTATTTTGTCATACATTTTTGTTGGTGGCATCTTCTTTTTTTCCCTTTTTTGGGGGGGGGGGGGGGGGGGGGGGGGTATTTGAGCATTTATCACATTTTTTAACTGTGACTGACATTTTTGATGGTGCATCTGTTCTCTGGATTTTGTTCTGCATTTGAAAAGCTTATTTTTATCTTATATGAACATTTGTCAAACACCTCATCTGTTTCAGAGCATAATAATATCGCCAAGTGTTTTTTTGCTGTGTGTCTGTCTCATGCTAAACTGGTGTCTTGCTGTGATACTTTGTTTCCTTGAATTTCTTTCTGATTTTTGTTTTGCTTCTAAGATAATTGCCTACGATTAGTAAAACTACCATAACAAGGTATACCTTACTTTCAATTTTCCTTCAGAGGAACTAGCTTTCTGAAAACCGTGCTGTGGCCAAAAGGATTGGCTGGCCCTTCATGAACAGGTTAAAAAATAAAATTAAAAAATCTCCGACCATTTTTTTCTGAGTAAAGATTTTTTTTAAATATGGGCTTTGTTTAAAACTAAAACTGTGCTGCTGATTGTATTTTCATTTTCCAATCCTCTTGCAATGACAGCTGGAGGGAATCAACTGTGGAAAACACCGTCCGTTCTGATCACGGCTCTGGTTGATTGTATTTTTATTTTCCAATCCTTTGGTAAGGATGGCTGGAGGGAACTGACAGTGGAAAACACCATCAATTGTGATCACAGCTGGCCAAACAGCTTCCTGTGGGCTCATGGGATCTTATTCTCATCTGCGCCGGATCGGCTGGAAAGCATTGGCCAGAAGCGGGCCGGATGATTCTTGCATATTGGCTTTTTTCCGGACTGGATCCGTTTGGCCAAAACCTGGCACAATCAGCCACAACGAGATTGGATCTGGGCTGGTTTTGTATAATATTATCCAGGACGTCTGTGGAAGAATGCAACCGAGTCTGAAAATGAGAAACTGGTAGCAGGTCGGTTGTGTCCTGCCAAGAACCGGGCACGATGATTCCTGCAAACCAGCTTGCTTCAGACCAGATAAGCTTGGCCAAACCCTGACCAGGACATCCACATCGGATCCAGGTCAGTTTTGTACAGCCTGGCTCATGCCTTCTTTGGAAAAATGGAACTGAGAAGGATGCTGGAGGTTGGATCTGGCATGTACAATCCAGCCCGATGCTGGCTACATGCTGGCCGTAATGGCCATAACTGTCCGTAACCAAAACGCTTCCGAATTGGATCCGGCATGTTTACTGGGATGGCATAAGCACGGACCCCTCAAGCTTGATATCAAAGAGGTGGTGCATACGGCACAGGCAAGCTGCGGTGTGTGTCATCGTTGTGTGCAAATTAACCAGTCCCATGGCCCATTGTTATCGAAAAAAAAATCAGAAGAATGTATATGAAATTGAGGGAGCATTTTAAAACAAATATATATATATATCCTCCATTTTAATGTGTTTTTTGCTTGTTTAGCTAGGATGCATGTCATCATTGCATGCAAATTAACCAGAGACCTTATCCATTGTTATCAAAATGAAATTCAGAAAATTAATGTGAAATTGAGGGAGCATTTTAAAACAGACATATCCTCCATTTTAAAAGTGCGTTTTTTCTGGTTTTTCTTTGTTGTTTTTTGTCTCTTCTGCCACCTGTTCAACTGAATATTTGTTTTGAGAAAGCTGGTTCCTTGTAACTTTTTAAAACCGGCAGCTCCGCGTTTACTTCAGCAATATTATAAACAGCAGTTTAGTCACTGTTTTGCTTGCGATATCAGTATTGCCGTTTGCTTGCTATGTCAATCAATATTGCCCTTATGAGTATGTAACATGCACTGTATACTGGGCTTGGAGGACAAATTGTCTGTCTTCAAGAGGAACTGTAAGCACCTGACATTCTGTTGTGATTGTTTGGGTAATGTACTACTGAATAAAAGTTATTATTTCTCTGCTGTCTTCTGAATTTGCTTAGGGACAGATCCAGAGTTTAGAACAGATCTAAGGAAATGTACTCACCTCTACGATGAAGTACAAGGAACAATTAAACACAAACCTTTTTTTTTTAACTTCAGCTCCTTGTCTAGCTTCTTCTTTGCTTCCTTCTTGTATTATTATCTATCTGTTTTACACCTGACAAAGACGTTCTGTCGAAAGCGCTTGTGTTTAATTGTTACTTGTATTTCATCATATAGGTGAGTACATTTCATACCCGTCAACCCATACAGTTTCAGTATAAAATGCAGTTTTTTCATTATTTTGGGGGGATATGGCCATACTGGAAAATTGATGCAGGAAAACATAATTTTCATGAGATTTTGTTGTTGTTTTAAACTGAGCAAAAAGAGTGAAAAACTGTCAAATGAGCAGCCAATGAACACCATCACCAAATGCACACTGGCTGGCCTAGTGCAATAGGCTAAGAAATCTCATCAGAAGTGAGATTTGAAGTTGTGCATGCATATTTAGCACAACATTGCTTCTTCCTTCCACTGCCACATGTGCCGATTGGAATTCAAAATGCTGCTGGAACCAGCAAAAAACAAACAAAAAACCCAGCCTGCATAAGGGAAATACAGGTTCACAAACCCTGGACAAGTTTTACTCCCAACAGGGGTTGACAGCTGTGACATTTCCCTAGATCTGTTTTATTTTGTCAATTTTTTTTGCAGTTGGTCACTTATTCTTTGGATCCAGAGTTTGATTATTCGGAGGTGACCCAGTGAGATGGTAGGATGTTGAAATCCAATTACTAACAAGCTAACTTCCACCACAAATTTTGTTTTCTGTTCATTTCTGCAATATTGTTTGTTTTCTTTAGATTCTAATCAAATAAAATCCAGATGAAATGTATGCTACAAGTCACTACAGATAAGACAAGTCACTGTGAAGACAAATGATGCCTGATTTAATATGCGTATTCCATGTGAATAAACTGACAATGCAGTCAAGCTCTGCTAAAACACGTATTAGTATTTTCTGTATTTGTCTTTCACACAACTCTGTGTGTGTGTGTGTGTGTGTGTGTGCATGCATGCATGTGCATTTGTGTTATAGGCATTGAATTTTGACAATACATACATGTAAAGAATGTGCAAGTGCTTAGGGCCTATGTGGGTTAGGCGCTCTAAGTATCCATTATTAGTATTTATCCAGCTTTTAGAGTTTATTCTGCAAACATGTACTAATGCTGAAACGGAAACTGCAATTCCAAAGTATCATCAGCATGTTCTCTGAGCTGTGTTTGTTGTTGTTGGGAGAAGAGTAGAGAAGGAAAAGGGGAAACAAATGACAACCATGAGAGTACGGACAGGTGGGGGCCATCAGACAACCACAGCCTCACTTTGGCAGGAGAGAGAGAGAAGAGAGAGAGAGAGACTCTCATCTCTCACACACACTCTTACCATGTACCTTATATGCACACTTGCGCACACACTAACACACATACCTTACAAACACCACATACACACTCAAACACATATTGATACAACACACACACACACACACACACACACACACACACCACACTGCAACCCTCCCTCCCACACTGGCCCTCACTGAGGTAACAGTAACACACACACACACACACACATACATATATGCACCTCTCTCTCTCTCTCTCTCTCTCTCTCTCTCTCTCTCTCTCTCTCTCTCTCTCTCTCTCTCTCTCACACACACACACACACACACGCTGGCACAATCAGTGACACACACACACGCTGACACACACGCATACACATGAAGAAAGAAAGAGAGAAAAAAAGAAGATACGTTCTGCTAGCACGCATTCAATAAGTGGCATCTACGCATGCAACTAGGCTAGGTCAAGGGCAAACTCCAAGCACTAGTTTACGACATCCTTCTTTGGAGGAAGGTGCCAGAAAGCGATGCTCGGAGTGTGGGTCAAGGGTCAGGGACAGGCTAGTTCAACAGAGTGGTGCCCCATGACCAACATGGCCGCTTACTCCAATTTTCGAAGTTCCAGCCAAATAGACTCTGAGAGAGACGAATTGCGGGAGGCAAGGCAGATAGTTTTGGAAAAGGTTAGCGAAGTTGTAATGCTTACAATTTGATGTTGATTACTGGATATGACTGAGTCAGAATTTATTCTTGCATTTACCACAGAATGCTCAGTGCGTTCCTTCTCACCAAAGAAACACTTCAAACAGTACTTATTACTTAACTAGGTCCAGGAAAGCAAACAATTTAGAAATTAGATTAGTTTACAGTTCTTGATCCTATACGTCGCCGGACCTAACTTTATGTTTAAGTAGTTTAAGTAGGCAGTATCCACTTTTAGCCCCGTCGGTTCGCTGTCCTCAAACGGTTTGAGGATGCGTGTGTGCGCGTGCTTGTGTACATAGCACGGAATGAACAGATACGTGGATATGCCGGCGTAGTGTATACGTTAAATTCATTCCGTCCACACACACACACACACACACACACACACACACACACACACACACACACACACACACACACACACACACACATTCTCATACCATTTGAGGACCGCAAACCGACGGGGCTAAAAGTAAAAGTGGACATTGCCTTTAAGTCTTAATCAGTTAATGCGACTGGATAGGAGTGTGCATATATATATATATATATATATATATATATATATATATATATATGGGAGTTAAGTGGAGCATGTGATGGCAATAAGTTGTCTGAAGATCCCAGATGTGGGGGGCTTCAGTGGCTTCACTTGGTCATCATTCACTTATTGATTTGATTCCATGTTCAGTCGGTAGCGGTACGAACAACAACAAAACAAACAAAAAAGGGCTTGGGTAATGGCAGAAATCGTACCCCCACCCCGTCCTCAACCCCTTCGCCAAACAACCTCAGTTTGACTACTCAGTCGTAAAATGGATACATCATGATGATGATGATGTAGATAGTAGAGCTTCATGTCCTCGGATGTCGGTTGACCCATTAGGGACAAACTGTGAGTGTGACCAGTGCTGAAGCATGGTTCAATGTTGCTTTACGTCCACAGAAACCGTAAGGCTCATCAGGACGGAAAGCCCAGGACGGCCACATCGACTTTCACACAGCTCCTGAACTCTGATGGATTCATGTCAGAATTCAACATTGATAATCTATCAATCATTCAATGCAGTGAAAAACACTGCTGTGTTGTTTGTGTTTTTGTGTGTGTGTGTGTGTGTGTGTGTGTGTGTGTGTGTGTGTGTGTGTGTTTTAAATTTAATTGCATGGATTCCTATTCATAGGGCTTGCAATGCATTTTTTTGTGTGCTTGGGTTCCACTTTAACTTTTAGGAACAAAATGGGACCATCCCCTTAGTTTAACTGAGTAAATCAGTATTTGAATGAGGTGCAAAATATAACTTCAATTTTTCACTTCTTCTTTCTTTTTTCTTCTTCTTTTTTTCTCTTTTTTAATTGCTAACTTTTTTGCTTGTTTAAACTTTCATCATTTATTCCCAAAGTTTTAAAAGCAAAGGCTATAGTATAGACTACATTATTTAAATGTATAATTTACCAGTTTTGTTCATAATTTTGTGTGCAGGCCAAAGAAGATTATGAGAAGGCAGAGAGACGAAGGGAGAAAGCGAGACAGGCAGGGGAGGGAACCTGGATGCTCCAGTCTGTCGCCGATCGCATTGACAAGGAGCAGAAGGTCTCTACATGTACACGCATATCTGCAGTGCTTCTTAGTGCTTTACCCATCTGTTTAAATGTTAACTTGCTCTGCCGGCTCAGTAATGCACTGTATGAATGGAACATTACCAAGACAAATTCCTGTGTACATTTTAATGTCACCGGCAAATAAATGTCCTTGTATCCTGGTATTTCTGTTTTCTTGTGGACCTTGTTTCGCGTCTTTTCTGTTTTCGTCTGTCAGCTTGTCTTTGTTGGTCTGGTGAAGTGAGGGTCTGTAGGCTTGTCTCTGTTGCTCCATGTCATTTATTTCAATGGCTTGCTGTAGTCTCAAATCTGTAATCTTTTTTTTTTTTTTTTTTTACTGCAAATCTTACCGAGTAAAACTGAAAGTGAATTGGAAAGAAAGATCACACTCACCACTGAATTTTGTTTCACATTGCAGGTGATGGAAAAGGCAAAGAAGAAGAAGAAGGAGAAGAAAAAGAAGAAGCACAAGTCTAAGGGGAAGAAAAAGAAGAGACACTCCAGCTCATCGGACACAGATTCAGTAAGCAGTGCTGGCGTTTTTGGTTTTCTAACCCCCACCCCCACCCCTCCAGCTATCGCTTCATTCAGAAAGCATTCATTCAGCCAAAGGCAAACAAGTGAATTTCTGTTTAAGGATTAACAAAATATTGTTGTACTGTATTGACTTGACTTGGTGCGCACACGCTGCTAGCTAGAAAGAAAAATGAAAAGAAAACGCAACAACTATTAATATTTATTATCATCTAATTTTCAGGCAGGTGTCTGAAGTGAAGACCAGTCCAGCTGTTGTAGTGATCCCTGGGGCATTACCCTCCACAGCGCAGCTGTTATTTATACTATAACTTATAACTTATACTTACAGCCATTATCTACCATGCTTTACTACCTTTAGTTAATAGCAACACCATCTGTTTAATTTCTCTGATGAGGTAATAAAGTAATCTTGAATCTTGAGTCTTATTGGCAGAGGAAGCATTGATAGATGGTGACGACTGTTCTTTGCTTTCAGTCCGATGGAGAAGCTTCATGGATGGAGAAATCTTCAGAACAGTCCGAAGCCAGACCAGTGGTGGGGCCTTGTCTGCAGGTGGGTGAAGTTCTCTGTGTTTGTCAGCATCACATCGGTTTCATGATGTCTCCTCCTTGTAAGCATGGCACCAATCCAGCATGCAGCTCAGCATTACTTCTCACATTACGTACCACATATATATCTGTTTGGGGCACATTCTTTAACTCATTCAAGATGCCACAAAATGGCGTGCTCGGCTCCTGTAGACGCTGATGATGAAGTGATGCTTAATGTTCTCAGATGTCAGTTGACATATTAGGGACAAGTTGTGACCAATGCCGAAGCACAGTTCAGTAATTCTTTATGTCCACGGAAACCAGAAGGCTCGTTAGGACGGACAGCTCAGGACAGCCACCTCAACTCTCACACAGCTCCTGAACTATGTCCTGTAGACACACTGTTTTTGCAAGTTTAAAAAAATATCATAGTAAATAAACTACTAGGATAATACAATAAACAGATACATTTTTAGAAAGCTTGGGATGTGTACTTGTCAGATAAATAATCCATAGAGTCATATCATGTACCTTTCTCTGTCATAACAGCAAAGCGGGAACTGTCCAAACACAGTAAAAAAAAAAGTTTTATTCTACTGGTTGCACGGATCCCAATGATGAAAATGAAGATGTTATTATCGCTGTCACTCGAGTCCGCCTTGAGATCTACTGGCACAAACTCCTCGCCAGAATCAACAATGTTCTCATCAGAACCACTGTCCGAAAAACCTTCTAGAGCCAAGCCCTCATTCAGTACTAATTCCACAGTTTTCCTCGCCCAGTAACACATGTTCATTCTGCGCACCGCCATTTTGAAATGTACATCTTTCGTCAGTTTGACACATGTGTTACAGACGCCAAAACAGACAAAGGAACACTCGACTGGACTAAGGGGGATTACCGAAAGTGTCCGAAATTGATGCAGTTAGTGTAATATAATTGCCTCCAGTCAACTCGAAAGTCGGTAAGACCGTTAAAAATCTTTAATGCTTACCACATCCGAAGACGCGGATCGTCGTCAAGCATACTGCTAAGCTCCGAGTCTTAAGATGCGGAAAGCCTTGAAAGAGTTAACGGTGTCCGTGATGAAGGGGTAAATTCTTTAACGGTCTATGATCTGGCTGTGCAAGAAGTGCACCTTTGGCAGAATAAAGAATTTTTTGACTTGACCAATCTGTCCATGGCTGGTGTGTTGGTTCTTTTTAGCGTGACAGCTGGATGGATGGCCCCCTGGTGACAGACATCATCCCGACGGTGACGCGAGCAGAGCTGAGAGAACGGCAGAAAGGGGAGGAGGAGAAGAAGAAGGCGGAGGCTGCTAAACTGCTGCAGCAGGTGTGTTTACAGTGATATTCTCCTCTGTGTGTGTGTGTATGTCCATGTGTGTGTGTGTGTGTGTGTGTGTTGATGTGTGTGTGTGTGTGTGTGTGCGTGTGTGTGTGTTTGTGTTGATGTGTGTGTTAGGGTGGGTGTGTTTGTTAGGGGGTGTGCACATGTGTGTTCTGGGGGTGGAGGGGTCTTTGTATGTGTGGATGTGTGTGTGTGTGTGTGTGTGTGTGTGTGCTGTCTGTCTGTCTGTCTGTCTGTCTGTCTGTGTATGCATATGTCTGTGTGCGTGTGTGTGTGAGTCAGGATGTGTTAGTATGTTATAAAGTGTGTATGTCTGTGTGTGTGTGTGTGTGTTTGTGCATGTGTGTGTTAGTGTGTCATAAGGTGTGTGTGCGTGTGTGTGAGTGGCTGTCCATCTCAGACTGTGGACCTCAACACCCAGCACATACTCATAACCATCACTGTTTCTTTCCAACCCCGCCTCTCTTCCGCCCGCAGCCCGGTCAGCACACGAGAGAGCTGAACCCTTACTGGAAGGACGGAGGGTCCGGGGTCCCCGAGAACAAACCGCCCGCAGCCAGCAGCACGCCCCCTGCCCCCTCAGCAGCCGGCGACGGAGGGTTGTCATGGTTACGGAAAGCGTACGACCGGTGCAAGCAGCAGGCGCAGGACGAAGGCAGAAGTCTGGAGGACGTTGTGGCCGACAGATACGGGGTTGGTATGGGTGAGGGTTGTGGGGTCAGTGGATTAGATTGTGAGGTCAGCGGGTGAGGGTTGTGGGGTCAGCGGGTGAGGGTTGTGGGGTCAGTGTGGGTGAGAGTTGTGGGATCAGTAGGGGTGAGAGTTGTGGGGTCAATAGGGGTGAGTTGTCAGGTCAGTGTGGGTGAGGGTTGTGGGGTCAGTAGGTGAGAGTTGTGGGGTCAGTAGGGGTGAGAGGTGTGGGGTCAGTGGGGGTGAGAGTTGTGCGGTCAGCAGGTGGGATTACGAGCATTGTGGGGTCAGCAGGCAAGAGTTGTGAGGTCAGTGGGTAAGAGTTGTGAGGTTAATGGGTAAGAGTTGAGATCAGTGGGTAAGAGTTGTGGGGTCAGTGGCTAAGAGTTGAGGGGACAGCAGGTGAGAGTTGTAGAGGGGTCAGCAGGTGAGAGTCGGGTGGTCAGATTGTGAGAGTTGAGGTAGTCGGATTGTGAGAGTTGAGGGTCAGCAGGTGAGAGTTGTAGAGGGGTCAGCAGGTGAGAGTTGGGTGGTCAGATTGTGAGAGTTGAGGTAGTCAGATTGTGAGAGTTGACGGTCAGCAGGTGAGAGTTGGTGGAGCAGTGGCTGAGAATTGGAAGGTAAGTGGGACAGATGGTTCTGTGCATTAATAATAAGAATAAGAATAAGAATGGAAATTTGTAAGCGCCCTACCTGTCAAAATATTTTAACAGCCCAAGGCGCGTACACAAGCAGGATCAGTGACATGCTACAACATAAAATAAAATTTTATGTAATTATTGAGGGCAAAAAATAAACCAGTGTTACGATTCATTGATTTTGAACAGTCCCTGGAGAAGCTGGAGTCAATGATCAGAGAGGCAGAGAAGTCAAGTGGTCACGGTCGAGGGCGCCAGCGTAATCAGCATTTCCGCCAAGACTACAGGGGTCATCAGCAGTCCCGTTCCCCCGGCAGCAGGCCTGGCTTCGGTAGCGACACAGGGAACAGAAACGAGCGAAGCACAGGCAGAGGAGATAGTTTGAGAGGAGACGAAAGTGGCGCAGCTGGCAGCAGAAACAGAGGGAGAAACGAGAGAGACAGCAGGGAAAGAGAGCGAAGAAGAGATAGAGGCAGCAGTGAGAGAGACAGAGGAAGAGACAGAGACAGCAGTGAGAGAGACAGCAGAAGAGACAGCAGGGAGAAAGAGAGGAGAAGAGACAGAGACAGCGGTGAGAGAGACAGAAGAAGAGACAGAGACGGGGTAGGGAGGAAGAAAAACGAACAGGGGGAGGAAGAAAAAAAACAGACACGAGAGAGACGGACGAAGAGACAGAAACAGCGGGGAAAAGGAGATGCGGAAGACAGAAAGGAAAGGGGGGAACGTGACGGCAGAGACTCTAGACCATCAGCCACTGCAGCAGGGGATGGAGACAGGTTAGCAGGGAAGCGACGATTTGCGCGACCGAAAGACAACAGTGACAGCGATAACGAACCGCCACACCCAAAACGAACATTTATGAAGCCAAACGAAGACGCTGACAATTTTCGAAGCAAACCGTCTGGGTCCTCAGCATCATCTCTTAAAGGGCGGTTTGCCAAGCCTGTGGACAGTGATGAGGATGACCACAGTCATTCGAGGAAACACGAACTTCCTGTGGACAGGGGGACGAGGGAGTGGGGTGGTCGAAGCAGAAGTAGAGGAGGGGCGGGTGGAGGTTGGAAGAAACCAGGATACAAGAGAGAGGAGAGGAATTCTGAAAAGAGATCATCGCAGAGAGATGGACGCCACCGAAAATATTCAGAGTCGGACTCGGAGTCGGATCACAGGAAATCTGGTTAGTATTGTTTGTTTATGTGTGCGTGTGTGTGTGTGTGTGTGTGCATGCGTGCATGTGTGTGTGTGTGTGAGTGAGTGTGTGTGCATGTGTGTGTGTGTGCGTGCATGAGTGTGTGTGTCTTCCCATCGTTGATATTATCAGATTTATCATCATCATTACATTTACAGTCATAGTTCTGGTAATACTGAGGGTTTATTATGCTCAGCTTATCTTCAGATTCATGAACACACAAGGGAGTCAATGAGCACTGGAAAGACGTCACACAAACACAACAACAAAGACCTGAGGTGCCTACAGTAACTCTCACCTGGCATGCATGTAAACGCAAAGTACATCTTCAGATTTATCATCATTGTTATTATCAGAGTTCTGATAATTTTAGAGATTTGGGTTATCATTATCAGCATGCTACATAGGTAACTTTCCCAGTCTCAGATTTATCACTGTTGTCACTGTTACACATGGTCTCATGGTCCTGATGTTTGCCATTACACAGTCTCCAGTCTCGGACTGTTCTCCATGATTATCAAAGCGCTAGACGATCTTCCCTAAAAGGACGAGAGAGGGCCATTGTCAGTCAGATGAACATTGGAACAGTTTCAAAGGCAACATTGGGGAAACTTCTGAGAGACAGGGTAGAGCACATATGGGCTTTTCCGAGCGCATAGATACCATCTTGAACTGGACTGAACTGAACTGATTATTGTTAAAACATGAAAACATGATCAATAATGAACAGTCAAAGTACAGTGCTATCCATCGAGTTATTCTGACAGTCAGAAATGGCCCCCAGATTACTTGGCTTATTGGTTTGATGGGAGAAGCTGTATCTCGTATATATATATATATATATATATCAGAAGTGTGAAATGAAAAGCATTCGTACATAACACGAGTTAAGTTAAAGTTGAATAGGTGAGCATAATCTATCGAATTTGGTCTTAGAACTTTGAAGGAAAAAAAGAGCCTTGAAACAGAAAGTTTTTGAAAGTTAATACCACATAAAAAAATTATTAGCGCCATTCCCCACTGAGCAAGTTCAATGCGCGTATTTACATACATACATGTACATATATACCATTTACATTTACTCACATATTCACACAATCACATAATACATGTTACATACTTAATCAATTGCACTGATATAAAACAGGTACTTGTAGAACAGTGAACAAAATAACTATTCTAAAATGCAAACACACTGCAATAATATAAAATAGGTCTATAAAACAGTGTACAAAGTTACTACTAAAAGTTACTGAATTTTGGATGGAAACGTTTGTAGCAACCCTGAATTCTTATTTACGTAATCCTCAGGTTCATCATCATCATCGTCGTCATCGGCGGAGTCGGGTGAAGAGGAGGAGACGAAGAGGAAGGAGGAACCAGCGCCTGTGAAAATTTTGTCAGAAGATGAGATGAACTCACTCGGTGCCAGAATCTTGAGAGCTGAACTGATGGGGGAGGAGGTGAGTGGGAAACCTACGCTGATCACTGACCTGGCAAAATTCTGTACTGTAATACAACACAATACAACTATATTCCCAAGTGTCAGTACAGTTGCACTGCCTTTTTTAATTGCAATTTAATTTACTTGCGTGCAGGACTTGGCCAAACAGCTGAAGGCTCAGTTGGAGCAGGCACAGAAGGCCAAGGATGCGGCTCCAAGGTCACAGGGTCCCAAGGACACAGCCATCAAGGTCAAGGACAAGGAGGAGGAAAATGTGGTGGTGCTGACGCGCACAGGGCGCGACGGGATGGTGCGGCCACTTCCGGAGCAGGAGTTTGATGGCGAGGGAGGAGGGCAGAGAAGGAGGCGGAAGAAGAAGAATGTAAGCCAGTGTTGTTTACCAGGCACCCCCTGGGTCATGTCGATTTTGTATCTGGTTTTTAAAAAAATCAGAGAAGCATGCCCCAGACTCCCTTGCCTCCCCCCCCCCCCCCCCCCCCCCCCCCCCCCCCCCCCCCCCCCCCCCATCCCCCAATGCACCTCACCCTTTGCACATAAATGAGTTTTTTCTCATGCCTCAATGCTAAAAAATGATTATCTAACTATCTTCCGTTCAGGCAAAATGTGCTTCACCCTGCTATAGCTGCCATGATTGACAGGGTATTCAAAACTGAGCATCTGTGTTGTTTTAAAAAAATCTGTCTCTTACCTCCCCTTCAGTTTATTAACTGTTCGCTTCTGGCTTTTTGTTTGTCTTTCTTCTTGTTTCTTTAGTGCTCCGACAAAAAAAGACATTTTGTGTCGAAATGTAGATTTGTTTTGTGTCTGTGTTCCTGACTTCTGCTGGTGAGTGCAGGCTACGTGTTGTTTCCTTATTCTTTCAAATATTTAGTTTTTTTCTTCTCAGCAGTCCTTCGCTCTTCCTTGCTTTCATTGGTTGTCTTTTTTTCTTCCTAGGTTGAGACCCATGGCACAGGAGGGGAGAGAACACGGTACTTTGATGACGATGATAAACACGATCTCAAGACGCTGGTCCAGATGGAAAAGCTTGGGACGGCGGAAGATCAGAACGCCATGTTTGCTCGGCTTGCTGGCAGGGTAAGTGCATTGATCGAAAAATCCCAACGCTGACTGGATGCTGCATGACAGCAGCAGCATCACTTTCAATGAGTCAGAGCTTACTTCAATGATACGAGGTGTCGGTGACCCAACAACCCCTTCCCATTCAAGATTTTTCTGTCCCCTCTTCGCCGTCTGTGTTGATTATGATGTCTTGATGCGTCAGTGTAAATTTTCTTGAATAATTTGTGGTCTTCAGAGGTACATGGGATGGCATTGGTCTGCACAAGTGTTTACTTTTTCATCAGCCGTAGCGTCTGTCAGTAGTGGCAACATCAAGGCCATCATTTGTATAAGGTGTTTATGCTGCTTATATGTGGAAAAATGAGTGTACACATGCACATACACACATGCACATGCGTGCACACACATACATGCGCATGCGCGCGCACACACACACAAACACCCACGCACGCACACCACACACACACACACACACACACACACACACAGACACACACACACACACCCCCAAGCATACGAACACACACACACACACACACACACACACACACACCCAAACATACATACGAACACACACGCACACACACACACACACACCACACACGCACACAAACATACATACAAACACACACACACACACACACACACACACTTCCTATCAAATTCAAACTGGATATCATTTGTTCCCTATAAGCACATATCTATTTATTCAGTTAATAATTAAGATATGTGAAGAATTGGATTCTGCTCAGCTACAGTTGTCAGATAAAGAAATGCTTTGTAAAACGGCAATGATGTAAAGAAGTGTGAAAGAGAATGAAAGGTATATTGTGATGGATGGATGCATATTTCTGAATAAGTGCCCCACAAAACATGTGCTTGGCCAAAGAAAAGAAAAAGAGTTGATAACTTCAAATGCATTCAGGCTGGCCACATAGTCCTGTTTTCACTTCACGCGTGCCAATTTTTTCAATGTCGTCACCATTTAACTTTAAACTAAGGGTGCTAATCGCTCATTGGACATAATTATATGGACCCAGGATGGTGTTTTTCAAACATCCTGAGATAACCGTAAGGGTTGACTGGGCAT
>JABMCL010003004.1:72500-75000 GCA_018857735.1 Alviniconcha marisindica
CTGCCTTGACCTGTCATTAAAAATGGTCCGTGGTGACTCGCTCTGTCTCTGTCTGTCTGTCTGTCTGTCTGTCTATCTGTCTCTTCCTCCCACCCATTCTGTGTGTATCATTCTCTCTCTCTCTCTCTCTCTCTCTCTCCTCTCTCTCTCTCTCTCTCTCTCTCTCTCTCTCTCTCTCTCTCTCTCTCTCTCACTTAAAAAACTGAACTCCCTACTTCGAAGGGCAGGCAAATTAATCCTGCCTGATCATTCCCTATCTACAGAGCAAATGATGAATGCACTTGGAATTTTAAACCTACTACAACTGGCACAACTCTTTATTAGTCACCAGTCCCACTACACCAACTCCAGGAATAACCTCTACGTGCCAAGGCCAAGGCTTGACTTGTTTAAAACTAGCATATCCTTTGCTGGAGTGTCCCTCTGGAAGTCCCTGCCTCAAAATATAAAATCATGTATTTTTCTTCCTTGTTTCAAACGTAATCTGCACAAACATATGTCTGAGAATAACCTTTCATCAAATTTGGATGGATTTGTTTGAATCACATTTGCCTAAACAAAACTGAGTGTTGTATACATGTATGACCATGAAAGATTTAATTCTGATGTTTCTCTTCATTTGTAGGAGCTATGAAACTGCATTAATCAATTGCTTAATCCTGCTTATAATATTTGTTTGGGGTATTGTCATGTTTATTTGTGTTTGTAGTATAGCAAGGACTGGCTGTTAGATAGGTCCAAATGGACCTAACACTACTATCCTTGAGTATTAAAGTTTTTGAGTTTGATTTCTCTCTCTCTCTCTCTCTCTCTCTCTCTCTCTCTCTCTCTCTCTCTCTCTCTCTCTCTCTCTCTCTCTCTCTCTCTGTGCATTGTTTTGATATTTTTCTTTGTATTTTTCTGTACATATATACACATAATGTAGACCAATTCTGAGAGTATGTCTCTTTTCATATAGGTTTGTAAGCTGTGGCTGTATTATTAACATATGATGTTTGTCAGTTTAGTGTTTTTCATTTCTTTTTGCTGTGTGCAATTTTTTTAAATGCAAAATTCGTTTTTGTTTAGGCCCATGGTAACTGGATGTATGCACTGAGTAAGTTATGAGTATTATTATATTTTCATAAGCCAAGTTTCCCTCTGTTCGATATAGTGTGCTGACAAGATGTATATTGCCGTGATATAAGCATGCTGGTTGACTGGACTTAAAACATCCAGTTACTTACTTACTTACCTCTCTCCAAGGCCTTCCGTAAGCAGCTGGTGCAGATGTTCGCCTCCCAGGACCAGGACGTGGTCTTCATGGAGACCAGCATGCACCTTCGTCACTTCCCGCACATGACCGTGGAGTGCATTCCCTTGGAGCGGGAGATTGGCGACTTGGCCCCCATTTACTTTAAGGTAACTCTTCTTCTTCCTAGCCTGGCCTGTGTGACTGACTGAGCTCAAAGCACCAACTAACTAACTAACCTTTTGGTTCTTCTTCTTCTGTGTAATGTCCAGCTTCAGCTTTTTTCAAAGACCGACATCTTTTTAGCGCATGCTGGGTTATTTTGGTAATAATGATAATAACTCTTGTATAGCGCTGTACCCCGTACAAATTTACAAGCTCACGGCGCTTTACATTATCAACATCAAAATCCGCTTGACAATCGAAAAAGCACAAGTACAATAAAGGCACACATCTATATCAAAATGACAAAAAAGCCAGGATGAAACAAACAAACAAAAGTGAAGAAGAAGCACAAGTACTGTAAATGTGTACGTTGATATTAAAGCATTTCACACACACTCAAATGAACATAAGTGCTATAAAATAATGCATACATCAATATCAACATGACAATCCGAAAAGCACAAGTACTGTCATGACAAACAGTCAGAAAATGTTGGTGCATCCGTAATCCACCGAACTCTCGCATGGACTACAGGATCTGTAACACGCATGTGTGACCTCTTTGCACACCTACACACACAGGGAACCTTGGTTTGTGGTCTCATCCTAAGGACTTTTGTAGAGTTTGCACTCTGGAGAAACCTTGAGTGTGGTTGCAAAGCTAGCTAGCAAGCATGTAACAGTCACCCATCCTTGTGATGACCACGCTCAGTCATGCTTAACTTGGCTTTCAGGAGTAAATGTTTCATTCTGTGCCACTGGTTCCTGGTTCTCTGTTGGTGATTTTGTTTGCATGAGTTCTTGAGAATATGCATTGGCGCATATGGAGGGGAAGGAGAAATCCAAATTTCCTGAAGAAAGTCATCTGGTTCCAGAACAGAGTAATATGGATATCAGTGGATGATGAGTTGTTATTTTTTGTGTGTTCAAATAATGTGGATGTTGGAGGAGGATGGATTGTGGTTTTTGTGTGTGTGTTGCAAAAATGTGGATGTCCACATAATGGATTATTTTTGTTTTGTGTCAAAAATGTGGATGTCGGAGGAGGATGGATTGTTATTTTTGTGTTTTAAAATGTAGGTGTTGGAAGATGATGCAGTGTTA
>JABMCL010003004.1:80000-85000 GCA_018857735.1 Alviniconcha marisindica
TATATTTTACTGTAACCCCTTCACTGCTGTGCAAGCATGATTGATGAACACGAATAATAGGTTATTATGCCAGGCAGTAAGATGTGAAATTTTAAATCCATTAGCTTTCAGATTCTGGAAGGCTTTCCGTTGTGTATAAGGTAGGTTTGTTAGATACTCATAGGCCTGATATTTCTGTTTGCTGGCCTTTTGGAGCACTTTTCTGTCTGAATAATTTATGGTTTGGGCCTAATAATGATTTGACTTTTTTTATTTTATTGTTTTGACATTGAGCATACACATGCATGCACACATTCTCAATAACTCACGTGCACACACACACACACACATGCACACACTCTCCACACACACAAAGACACACATGCATGCACACACCCACATACACACATGCACACACAGACACACACCACACACACATTCACACACACAAACCACACACACATGCACACACACACATGCACACACACACATACACACACACACACACACACACACACACACACGCACACACACAGACAATGAGTATACAAATGAGCAAAGTTCTTCAAAGCTTTATTGAAGAAATATGCCAAATTGGCCATCAGAATGTTGGGTTCATGACAGACTGAAACCAAGAGAGACAAGAAAGTGCTGAGCAGAAATTTGCTGGTGTAGAGCCAACAGTTTTTCTTCATCTGCGTCAGCTGTTGTCTTCTTATTCTGGTGTGTGCATAAATTAGAAAAAACAGCTTCTCTGATTGGCTACAAGAAGCCTGTACTATACAACTAATTTCCACACTTGAAACTTCATTTAAATGGCTACCCTAATTTCTTTTATGTGCAACATGTTCACTTAATTCAAACCATACTCTACCTTTGAAATTTACACTGAACAAAGACATTCTTAACAGACTGGATGATATTTTCATACACGAGAAATGTGTATCAATTAAATGTTTACAGTGTTATCTAATTAATACAATTACTAACACTCAAAACGTGTATCATACAGATGCAGTCTTGCAAAGGTTTTGACATCAAAGAGAATATTCGAAGAGTGCATGGAACATGCAGTAGAGTCATGCAATAATGATCAATTCTGAAGGAAGAATAAGGGAGGAAAAAATCCCACGAAAAGGGCGAGAAAACCACGCTGTGCAAAGCTTTAATAGCTAACGAGGAACAGCCGGGTAAACGGAAAGGAATCGACTTCAATGCATCAGAGCGTCAACACATGAGGATGGGAGGGAAACGACTTCAATGCATCTGAGTGTCAACTTGCCAACACATTTTGCTCAGTTTCCATCTTCTGGTCCTTATTAGACCACAGCAGAATGAGTGTGATGGTAGTGTCTACCCTATATCCATCCATATGGGAAACGACTTCAATGCATCTGAGTGTCAACTTGCCGACACATTTTGCTCGGTTTCCATCTTCTGGTCCTTATTACTTATTAGGCCACAGCAGAACGAGTGTGACGGTAGTGTCTAACCTACATCCATCCATATGCGCTTGCAGTAAGATGCAAGGCTGGTTGAAACAGATGGAGTTCATTTGAAGTCGGCTGCTAGGCAGGCAGACGGAGCTCAGTTGCAGTGGGCTTCGCCACTCCTTTCTCTTTGAAGCTGTGTTTTTTTATCATTTTTATGGACGTTGTCTTATAACTATTTTTTTACGGACACTGTCTTATGACTCATCCCCTCCCCCCTTCTCTCCCCCCCCCCCCCCCCCCCCCCCCACCCCCAACCGTCCCAACAGTTAACAAGGCAAAATGTTTTGTTTTTTTAAATGGCCACCCCATTGTCCATTGACTCATTCTGGCACTGACACAGATTCAAGATCAGGTGAATTTATTCTCCCATTCACGGAAATAGGCGATGCAGCATTTGGTCTAATTGCCTCCCCCCCCCCCCCCCCCTCCCCCCCCCCCACCCCCATCCCCACCCCCACCCCTACCTTCCCTCCCAGCTCACCTCTCCTCTGCCTGATATCTTGGTCCCCATCAGTACTTGTCCTGAGACAGCGTTAAATGAATCCTGACAATACCTGCCTACACGGCGGTTCCTTCCTCGGTTACACTTTTCCTCACTAGCGCACAAGCGTTGCAGAGCATGAGTGATCTCCCCTCTCCTGTGGGAGCAATCTGTCGCAGAACGACCAGTCTATGTACATATCCAGTGCATAGAACAAGTGACTTGGAGGGTAGGCTATAAACACGTCCGGTAACACGCACATCCATTCAGACTCGGAGTAAGGCGACTAAAGTTTAAAAAATGTCAAAGGATTAAAAAAAAAAAGAGATTAAAAAAGAAGAGAGAAGTATACATTATATCAAAACGCTATGCAAAACTTTAATTACACTCCACAGCAAAATTTCCACTTTGCCACAGATTCCAAATATAATTTCAAGGAATTAAAAAAAAAATACAAGATCAATTTTACAACCGCTATGGATGCATGCTCTGTAATCACGACTGTAATGATCATGGGTAAATAATCATCTTTTGTTTAGATCGTGACTTGTTTCTCCAGACGCATACAGAATTCCAGGTACAACAACACCCCCAAAAAGCTTACCAATGCAATAGTTATGCAAAAGCTGTAGTTCACAAGCCACACAATCACCCATATCTTAAATCACATCAAACAGCATGATATGTTCCATTACGTTATTATATTACTGTCTGATTTTTTCATTATAAGATGCAGTTACAATGATGAAGCGGAAAAACAAAACTGGAGTGGTGAAGGTGGAAGGATGGTGGGGGGGGGGGGGGGGGGGGGGGGGGAGGAGGAGATGGCAAGGGTAGGTGTATATCTTTGAAGACAGGGAGAAAATGTATAGAAAACCTTTACTAAAAAGTATTTGTTCAAGTAGACAGTGGAGAGACGGGGAGGGGGGGGGGGGGGGACTTGTGCATGCAAGGATACCTTCCGTAATTGTTGGGAGTCGAGCATGCAGAAGAAAGGAGAGAAACTGCACAGCAGCAGGCATATTTTATTTGAACTCAGACCTCCCAACAGTCTGACGTGATCGCATGCAGTCAGTGCGTAACCTACTCCACTTTACCTCCGCTTCTTGGAAAAAAATTAATCTGCAAAAACCAACGTTTACACATCAGTGAGGTTATTCACGTCTTGTCATCACTGGGTGCTTGCATTCAAAACATAAATCATTCAAGCTTATTTGAAAAATCTAAAAGAAAATGACAGCATTCTAATTCAAATAAAAATTATTATTTTTTAATTCATCCAAATTAAATTGAAAAAAAGAAGAAGAAAAGAAGAAGAAATCAACAGATTATAATTCATGCACATTCAGTACAGATCAAGCATGCGTAACCAAACAATTAACCAGATCAAATAAATTACAAAATAGCACGTACTGCACCTCCCATGTTCAGGTTGTAATCAAGAATGGGTGTGGATATTTCTCCAGAGACATGCAGTAGGTACTGATACCATCTCCGATTTCTCAACAAATTTTTACTTCGCACAAAAAAATTCATATAGGGGAGGTGCCAAGTGCTTATCAGTTAATCACATAAAGGACGGGGGGGGGGGGGGGGGGGGGGGGGGGGGGAATTGGGACATCAAAAATGCTGCTTTTCATGTTCGGAAGACACTAACATCGCAGTCTCTCGATGAAAATGTGCCGGCACCTAATCGAGACAAGGAATGAATGTCAGAACTACAATGCACTGTCCGCTGCCCAAAATGCTAACACCTGTTACGTCACTGTTGCCAAAAGTGCAATGATTGGATTGCATGTTGCTGCATGAATTAATTTTCCTTTGGTTGGTTTCCTTTTCTTTTGTTTCATTTCATCACAGTCTTGTACACATTTTGGTCTTATTTTTAGTCACTTTTTTTTACATCACAGCCTTGTACACATATTGGTCTTATTTTTAGTCACTTTTTGACATCACAGTCTTGTACACATTTTGGTCTTATTTTTAATCACGTTTTCAAATGGAATCGTGGTACTTTCATGATGATCTAGGACATAATGATAATGATTACAAAGAAATATATTTTTCTGGATTTGTTTTAACTATCATACAAAACGGACCCAAAAGATCAACATGCATAAATCAACAGTACATTCATAATCACTATATCCTCCAACTTTTCACAAATATTTACATGGCTAAAAAAAAAGAAGAAGAAGTAACAAGTGACATTTGATTGGTATTACTGGTATTACAATCATGTACTTACTGCTGTTACAGATTAACAAAACAATCACAAGTGCTTTAAGTGCACACATGGACTCGGGGTCGTTGTTCAAGAGTGCAAGCATTATGTAACAAAAAATGTTGTTAAGTTATAGTGCCACAACAAAGAGGAGATGTTTGAGACGGTGTGCTTTTGTGCTTGTATGCATTATATACGCATGATTATATAAGACAATCTTTGATAAGAGAAGCCCAAACACACTTCAAACAACACTGGTCAATCAACACACCAAAAACTGGACTTGTTGTCACAAACGGTAACAAATAATTATCTTCGGGGGTGTGGGGGGGAGGGGAGGATGTGGGGGGGGGGGATGAACTGGAGGAGGCTGTGATATGGCAAATCACTCACTCTTGCTGAATCATCATATGAACAAGTTGACACAATCCTCGCTCTGCGTGTTATATGCTTTGTCATCTTAACTGCCTCAAACCACATTCCTAAAAGAAGAAACTTCAAATCATATTACCCGGAGAAATGTGATTCAAGAAACCACATTCCCTGAAGAAATATGAGCCTAAAAAGCTTGTTCCCTTGAGGAATAAACTTCAAGAAACCATGTCTCCAGAAGGAGCTAGCTTCAAAACATAATTATTCCCCAAATGAATGAGTTTCAAAACACGTCTCTTTAAGGCAATTGCTCCAGAGCACATTCCCCAAAGGAGCACGCTTCAAAACACATTCCCTAAGGGAATGACCTTCAAAATGCATTCCCCAAAGGAACAAGCTTTGAAACCCATTCCTCCCGGGAACACGCTTCAAGCTTCAAAACACATTCCAC
>JABMCL010003004.1:90000-95000 GCA_018857735.1 Alviniconcha marisindica
AGCATGCACAGGAAGTGCTGTTAAAGTACACCAGGACACAAGAGACATAATTCACTACGGTAATAAACGGGAAATCAGAACAAAAGTACTACAAAACTATGTGAAGCGAAAAACAGAAAATAACGGGAAATTAGAACAAAAGTACTACAGAACTAAGTGCAGAGAAAAACTGAAAATTAGAAAAGAAACAACCCAGACTACATCAGTGTTACAGATAATTATTACAGAGACCAAGGAAATCAAAACGCATTACACCGATGAAGGGTCAGCACCGAGGAACAGCAGATCCAAGTAGAAGCAGGACAAGAGTTTTGTTAGCCATAAAATTCAGAAAACCGGGGCAGAAACACTAAGAATTTGTTTTGTTTTTAAAGAACAAAACACATCTTTGTTCAAGTCAGAAGTGAAATAAAAACAGTCAAAGAAGAAACACCAAAAAGATGTCAGCAACACCTCAAAAACAGAAAAAAGGAAAAGATATAAGAAAAGGAATTTAATGCTATAATGATGTCAGTTGTGAAGCAAAGAAAACCCAGGAGAGAAGAACAAAACTACAACTACGATGTCAGCAAGAAGAAACACGAAGAAAACCAGGGTGAAAGCCTCCTGAAGAAAAACCACGCCAACCTTGACTGATCTCCTTCCGGGTCTTGTAACCTCTGAACCCAGCCTGGATCTTGAGTGCGGCCTTTTCTGTTTCCGGGTCATCAAGGTCAATATCAACTTCCTCTTCCTCCTTCTTACCTTCCAGTTTCCCTTCCTCTACCGCTGGTGGCTCTGCGGTGGCTTCCGCCTGCAGAAAATCAACAGTCCATCGATCAGAGAGCCAATCAATCAAAATGCCAGTCAGCCGTTCTTAATGAGACAGGTCACCGTGGGTCGCGAAATCGAAAGCGAGGTTGGGTTGCCTGTTTTTGCACAATCTAACCTCGCTTTTGAGGGGACGCCGTGACCTCCCTCGTAAAAAATGACCCTATGTCAATACAGAACCCAATTTCTCTTTCAATCCCGGTTACCTTGGTGACCTAGTTCCCTCGTGAATATTCTGGTCCATGGCCCAATAATATAGTTTGTACAGGTCTACTGCACTAAAATCCCTGAACACAAAACATGCATTACGTATACATCTCTGAATCTTAAAAACCGATGGTGGGGTGAGTGGGGAGGGGGTGTCACCATCTTGTCCAAGAATGCTGAACAACAACAACAACAACAACAACAGTGGCAACAACAAACCACAAACTATTCAATCCAACCCAGGCACTAGCATGATCAAACTTGTTAATTGCACACCTCAATGTTAGTTTCACACCACACGTTGTGGAACACTTCAACACATTCACAGAATTCACTGCTAGGCCCCGTTGATACACTGGGAGGCCTGTAAATAATCTATTAATAATTTAAAATTAAAAAAAGGTTATGCACTCCCCTCAATATAATAATTATATGGGAGTGGGGTTGAGTGGTGGTGGGAAGGGGGGGGGGGCACACAAGTCACCGTTCTAATGAGGACCTAAGCTATTTACAGAAAATGTGTGTGTGTGTGGGGGGGGGGGGGATGGGGGAGGGCACATAAGTCACCGTTCTAATGAGGACCTAAGCTATTTACAGAAAATTGTGTGTGTGTGTGTGTGGGGGGGGGGGGGAGCACATAACATGCTTCCATGAGGACCTACGCTATTTATAGAAAATTGTGTGTGGGGGTGGGGGGGGGGGGGTGGAGGGGTACATAAGCCAATGTTCCAATGAGGACCTACGCTATTTACACAAAATGTGTGTGTGGGGGGTGGATGGGGGGGGGGGTACATAAGCCAATGTTCCAGTGAGGACCTACGCTATTTACACAAAATGTGTATGTGTGTGTGTGTGCCGGGGGTGTACATAAGCCAATGTTCCACTGACGACCTAAGCTATTTACAGAAAATGTCTAGTGATGTCCTCAACAATTAGTACACGAATCCCTCTCCCCCCCCCCTCCCCCCCCCCCCACCCCCCCCCCCCATCCGTTTAATAAAAGGAAAGGGGATGAGGATGATATCATTGCCCCAGTTAAACGCAGCACCAATCTGATGGTGACGGCGTGGTGTTAGGTTGGTATATAATAAATGCTCCACCTCTCTCCGCAATTTGCAGGAATATTTGGAGTTCCCCCTTCGGAACAAACAAACAAACAAACAAAAACTGAGAAAAAAGAAGTTTAGCATAAGGAAAACAATAACCATCTTTCATCTATCACCCCCCCCCCCCCCGCCGCCACCTACCTTCCCACCCCCCCCCCCCCCTCCCCGCGCCTCAGTAAAACCTTGGCTTTTTTTTTTTCTCTCACACCTGTTCAGGCTCTTGGCCAGACTGAAGGGTTTTGCGAGCTTTGAACCCTTTGAAACTGGCTTGAATCTTAACCGCCGCCTTTTCGACTTCCGGGTCAGTGAGGTCGATGTCAATTTCCTCTTCCTCTTGCGCCGCATCCTGGGACTGCGGGGTCTCCTCCGGCGTGGACTCTGGTTGGGCATCAGAGTCGGACGATGCGCGCGCTTCCTGCATTCATGGGGCGACCGGATTGGATGGAAGACGAGGGACGGGGGGAGAGAGAGACAAAGCAAACACGGTAAGCACGCCACTGCACACCACAGCAAAAAAAAATAATACCACTAGCATTAATTCAAACAAGCGCTTCACACACACTGCAAAAATCAAGCAATCAAATCTTTAGCAGCAGTTATACGTTCGTCCAAAATTACATGAACTGGACTCAACTGTGTTCAAACCAAACAAACAGCATCATTACATGAACTGGACTAAACCTTTTTCAAACCAAACAAATATCATAAATTACATGAACTGGACTAAACTTTGGTCAAACCCAACAAACGTCATAATTACATGAACTGGACTAAACTTTGGCTAAACCCAACAAACATCATAATTACATGAACTGGACTAAACTTTGGTCAAACCCAACAACATGAACTGGACTAAATTTTGTTCAAACCAAACAAACACAGTTACATGAACTGGACTGAACCTTGTTCAGACCAAGCAAACATCATGTTTACATGAACTGGACTAAACTGTAGTCAAACCAAACAAACAAATGGGGGATGGTCGCAGGCTTCAATTATTCCAAGTATCGGTTAGTCAACTTGAGATCCAGATATATTTCTAGGGTGTTTACATCATACGACTGTATGATACCTGCTGTAGGTCTAAACCCGTAGGATGTTTACATTATACGACTTTATAATATCTGCTGGAGGTCTAAACCCATAGGATGTTTACATCACGATTTCGACATGAAACCTTTTGAGTGTCTAAGTCGGCTTTAGAACGCTGCATCACAATCTAGACACTAGATAACTAGCAGAACATCCGGAAGACTAGATCAGGACATTACATGATGATCATGACCGACGACTGGAGGTCTAGATCGGTCTAGGCTGCTACATCAGGACTTAGACAACAAGCCAGATGGCGGTATTGGTCGTCCTGGGACATTATATCATAATCTAGGCGGTTAGCCAACTGATCCATGGTCCAAATACTTCTATTGGTCTTCAGCATATCGGGACAAAGAAAATCGATTGGAGGTCTGTCTTATTGCATCACGAGCTACACAATTTGACGGCTGGACGTATGGCTCGTTATATACATTATGCTGTGATCTGGAAAGACCATCTTACGAGCTGGAAAGACTATACATTATGCTGTGATCTGAAAAGACCATCTCATGAGCTGGAAAGACTATACATTATGCTATGATCCGAAAAGACCATCCTATGAGCTGGAAAGACTATACATTATGTTATGATCGTCGCCCTGATATAACCGTAATGGTTGACTGGGCGTAAAACACCAAGTTATTTATGATCGGAAAGACTATATATAGTTACATTATCTTATGACCTGGAATAGCTATACAGTATCTTATGATTGTCGCCCTGATATAACTGTAATGGTTGACTGGGCGTAAAACACCAAGTTACTTATGATCGGAAAGACTATATATATAGTTACATTATCTTATGACCTGGAATAGCTATACAGTATCTTATGATTGTCACCCTGATATAATAAAACACCAAGTTACTTATGATCGGAAAGACTATATATAGTAACATTATGTTATGATCTGGAATAGCTATACAGTATCTTATGATCGTCGCCCTGATATAACCGTAATGGTTGACTGGACGTAAAACACCAAGTTACTTATCTTATGATCGGAAAGATTATAGTCACATTATCTTATGATCTGGAACGACTACAGATTATTTCATGATCTGGAAAGACTACCCTCTCCATGATATAACCGTAATGGTTGACTGGGCGTAAAACACCAAGTTACTTACTTACGATCAAAACATTAACTTATGATCGGGAAAGACTATACATTATTTTATAATCTGGAAAAACTATGCATTATCTTATGATCTGGAAAGACTGGGAGCCAATAAACGGGATACGGAGGCCTGAATATTCATAAAATTAGGAATTACATAAGCAGTGTCCTGGCGAAGTGCTTTATACTATAAAAGCGACCATTAAGCCATTCCGGTCTTTGTTTAATTCAAAATGCCCCAGAACACACGAAAGGTTAACAAGAAGATCTTTCCTTCTTTCAACTGGACAGTACAAAACAGTTCAACAATATTAAAAAAAAGCGTCCTTTGGCGCCTTTTGTGCGTGTTGAACTCCCCTTTTCATTTTTCTTTTTCTTTTTTCTTTTTCTTCTTTCTTTCTTTTTTCTTTTTCTTTTTCTCTTTTCTTTCTAGAACACAGGTAGTCAAGTTCGTTTCTGATTCAATCTTTTTTTTTGGTCGTTTGTTCAAAATGTCATCCAGATATCATTTACGGCACTCCTAGGAAGGAATCAGAAATGCTGAATGTCACCTGTAATAAATGTCTACATTTTCAGTCAATATTCGTAACAACAGGAGGAAGAAAAGACGATACAGAGGAATGCAAACAGTTTCATGCTAGACGGTGAAAACAAAAGAACT